>JADDOH010001397.1:0-87907 GCA_016648135.1 Agrypnia vestita | reverse complement strand
GAGTCTCTGTAGTTGTAACAGAGGTTCCTGAATAGAGCAGCTCCAGTCTGCACCAAAGGCTTTTGACCAACTTCCAACTCCATCTGATGTAGACCTGGGAATACAAGAATATAAATTCTCATGCATACTTCAATCTTGTATAAAGCTTGGATGGTTTTTTTTTCCATTTGTGAATGGTCACGAGCTAACCTTGTGTTAAAAAACAATTAAGTCAAAAAACTATGCTTTCTTTGCATACATTATTCTTAATTTTAATCGAAATATTGACTAAATCATGTTGAAAATGATTTAATAATATATAGTTGTCTGCTTTCCCAGCTCTGAAACTTTCATCATAAATGTTGTAAGTTTCAGAGCTCTAGCTAGTCGAAAAGTGTGCAGAAAATTAATTACTAGATTCCACCAAAATAAACAAAGATTAAACAAAAGCATGTATAAAGATTTTTTCGGCAATCCGCTAATCCAACGCCTTGCGCTCCTTGCACAACTCCCCGCTACAATATATACACGTATTGACAAATTAATTGACAGTTTCTTTGAGAAAACATTTTATTTTGTTGTGTCTGGTAAATACTTATTTGTTATAATTATTTTATTGAATACGTAAATATATTACGGAACAATACTAAAATATGAATTCTGTATTTATTATATTAACAGAGATATTCACATAATCAGAGGCAATCTCAACTCAGCTTACAGCACCGGAGAGAAAAGGTTAACGAATTTTGAATATTTATTTGAAATAATTGCCATAAAAAGCAATTTTTGAGATAATCTAGCTAGAATGTGACCACTATAAATTGGCGTGCGAGGGAGGGCGTCCCTGTCGCGTAACAGCGTGTAAATTTAATACACAGTACATAATGTACAGAATGTCCGGTGACCGGCGTCGTAGCCTTTAACAGAAATTCGGTCGGGCAGCTCTAAAGAAACCAAGCAGTAATGGCGGCCGTTCTATCTGTCAAACCGTCAGACGGTAATATCGATCCATTATTTGCTTTTTCAGCTTCGCAAAACTTTAATACTTCATTGGCAATTGTTCTTGCACCATCCCGGACTGTTTTGGACATACATATTTACAAATTCAGTGTATATTGGTAACCAAGATGTCACAGATCTCGAGCAAATACAAAATTGTACTGAATGACAGGGCGAGGGGTTACCGCTGGGTGCGGGCGGGGTGGGTTTTAGTTCCAAATTCGCCGCACCCCAATTTACGTTGGGCAAGCAATATACTCAAATAAACAAACTACACCATATATTTGAATTTTCTACATACCAAGTTGGTACGACACGATGTCGGCAACAGCCTGTGTATCTGCCGCCGAGCCAGACCTGCAGCAGTAGATGTGATCCGTAATGCGTGTCAGCTTATCTGTGACCCTGTTGGCGATGTAAACCCCTGTGGTTGTTCGGGAGTCAGCCCCTATGATGACTCCGTCCTTGTACTCTACCGCCATAATAGACGTCCCTGTGCTGTGCTCGCCGTCCCACTCGGCATTTCCAATCTGCATTGTTTCCACACCCATGTTGACCATCTTGAAAACTGGAATTGAAAAAATACTGTTTTTAATATTGCATTACTTGTATACTGAATAATTTGAGGTTAGATTAATATTTTTTTATATTCTCAGCATTACATTAGTTGTACTCTTAATAATTAGAAGTTACATTCAGATGGAAGTGAAGGATATAATTTTAACTGAAATAAATACAAATAGCGATAGGTGAGCTATACTTCAAGATGCAGAAGCAAAAAAATGGTATTCATAAGACAGAAACAAGATAGAGGATGCTTAAAATTTCGATGACTGGACGATATTATTAAATCAGTGGGAGTGACACAACAGTGATTGGTGGAGATATGGATTGATGTTGAAAACCCCCAATAATATAATGCTAAGAACTTAAGTAGAAAGTGGAGTAATGAATTCCTTTGAGTCACACATGGATACGTAGAAGACCATACATTTTTTGCTTTTAATTACATTGTAAAAGAAATGTAAAATGCATAAATAAGCAAAATTATTGTAAAACAATTAATAGAGATCAAAATTATCCACTAAAAAAATCAACAAATTTTCAAAATATAGTAGTAAGGAGGTTGAAAATTATATTTAAATAAAATCATGATCACGACTATTGACTATATAAACCCTTGCGGGTCTCGGCTTTCTCAAGAATTCCTCCGTTGATACCATATTAAAATAACATAAAGAAAAAGGATCAGTAAAATACGAAAACGGCGATCAAAATTAACAATCTATGAACCTTGTAGTCGCTATAAAACAAAAAGAAACCATTCAAACATGGTTATTTTATTTATATAAACTTTATTAATATAATATTCATAAATTTATACGCATCATAATATATACATTTTCGGTTACCTTTTGATGCGATGAGAAGATGACAAAATACAAATCAACACGAAACGAATTGCAGGTTATAAACTTTTTGTAAAGTCACCGCTAGTTCCTACTGTCACTGAGTACATGTCGGTAATGCAGCAAAATGTTGTGAATAAAATAGAGAACTGTTGCACCGTTGTTCTGAGCTTATGCTTTTATCCAAAGGATGTCTATATATGTATATAGAATTATGGGATAATAGAGAAATGCATCTTTTTTTATAGAATAATCTTTTCTTTGGTCTAGAAAATACGTCTGAGAAAAAAAAATTTAAGAGTATAAAAATGATTTTCAAATTTAACATTTGAAATTCCCGTCAAAATACGTCATTTCACGTGCGTCACAATTGTGTGACAAATAAATACTACGGCATTATACCAAACGCGCGAGCTGATGCCTACCTAGTACGTCACGAACAATCATGTGCGTTTTAATAATGTCGTATTTTTATAATAAAAATTATGAATGAAAACATTACACCATATTATCCATACTGATTCACAGAATATAATTAATATCTATGAATCTAATTCACATATTTCCATCGATATTTATAATATGTGATATTTACCTATTTTTAATACACAAATCTTCACAGCGTAGGAAATATTTGTACATATGCATATTTCTAAATATGCATTTGAAGATTTTTCTGTACCTACTCCCCTTAGAGTATATACAATCCATTGTATGATCCATTGTTGGATTGTATATACTCTAAGCTACTCCTTATTGAAATCACTTTTGGATTAATCTTTCGATCCACATAGTACAACTACCGATCGTAAGATGTCAGCAAGAAACCTAATAGAAAGAAAATCTATCAACATAAATTTTGAATATAATACCTACTGAAATGAATTTATTTATCTGGGCCTGAGATTATGTACACATTTGTATTAGGTATGTTATTATAGGTGTATATTTTCCTTGACGACATTTTATCTGCTATTTTTTTCTAGGGTTTCAATTCTTTTAGATTTAGAAATCAATTACACAAATTACACATAAAATAGTTTAACGAATTTAAGAAGCGAAACGTCTCGGAAAAACTGATATTAGATAAGCGGCTTGAGCGAGCTTAAAAATAAATGTCTTTCGATAGAGTGTAGAATAAACAAATTGGAAAAAGACACAAAATGATTTGCAGTATAGATAACAGGATTAAGAAAGGGTTGCCTGTTGTGGATATGAGAAATATTATAATAATAAAAATTATGCATCTTGTAAAAATGATGCATAACAAGAAAACAAGTTATATTTTGGTAGCATTTTAAATATTTTTGATGTGTAACAATCTTTCCTCTCGCTGTCCTGCAATCTCGTGATCAAGTGATTTCGTGAAAATGTACGGAAATGCGTAACACGAAATAAGACGCGGGAAGCGCGCGCAATTTCATTAAACCAATGAGCGCGCGCGGAGCGCGGGCGATGGAAAAAGCCCATCGTTTATAAACAAATCAATGTCCAGCAAGTGCCATCACAGTGAAGACGCACACTTCCAACAGCCAACGCTTCTGATTTTGTATATATGCTGCATGGCTGGTGTCAAGCTTGTGGATGTTGTAACATTGTTATATTTTGGCTTATTTCTACGAAACTATCCAATAAAATACTTAATTTCTTTTACATTCATGTAAACAATAACTACCCTTAATGATTTACATTCTCAAATTTTATGTAATTTATGTGATTATTTTTTAAGATTTATTCAAAGTATTCATATAATATGTATTGCGGCACACTACCGCCATCTATGAAAATAAATAAAAACAAATAATTGACCAAACACATTTCTAAACAAAATAGGTATACGGTCCCTACCTAGTGCGGCAAAATTCAATAATAAAAAATGCACATACATTTTCTTTACTTGTATTTACTAATTAATAAATGCACACGACTGGGAAGATATATTTTTTAAATAGAGTTGCGAACACGGAATACGTGTCACATCAATATTCTTACTATTTTCAAATTAAGGTTAACGCTTGTGCTATGAAAATAGAACTGACTTGCTGGTCTGGAGTGAAATTCGAACCCATGACCTTCGGATCACGGATAGGCGAGAGTCCTAACCACAAGACCAACAAGCTACTCTTTTTTTTATATTTTGATGTTAATTTCTGTTGCTGCTCAATTGATACTTGAATTGTGTGATGTCAAATTTTACACATCATATGCGATTACGCATACGGCTCGTTCGTTTTTTTTAGAATAACGAGTGTTGACTTGAATACTGGTAAAATGAAATGATATGGTATAAAATATATCTCATCTGTTGTGTCGACAGTCAAATCTGGATAATAACAATCAATTAATTAACATTTATAATTTTAATTTACGGAAATTTATACATTTTGGACACCCTTAGACCAACTCCCGCAATGTGCGTCTATTATATTCACAGTAGGGATGGGTCGTCGACGTATTTACCGTCGACGAAACGAGACCGTCCACGTCCATCCATCGACGAGACGATCAACTAGTTGAATTTGTCAACTAGTTGATGCGTCAACTTCGTTACGCGGACGTCGCGGACTATTATATAAACATCGGGACGATAGTCAACTGTCTACGGTTTGACGCGACGCTGCTCGACGGCACAACCGTTGGTTATTTTTATTACGTTAATTTTTAAAATTTAAAGAAGTTCGAAGGAATATAGTTTCGGGGAAAGTAAAACCGCTACTTGTGCTTATATGTAAAAATAAATATTTTATTATTTATTTGTTAACGCACATTATAGGCTTTTACATATTGTTTTATATACTTCTTTCTATATATAATAAAGAAAGAAGTAGGTATACACAACAATATCAGGTGTAAGCAGTAAAATATAAATATAAACTACATATATAAGCAGTGAAAGTATCGGGTATAAGCATTAAAATATGAGTATAAAAATTAAAAATATAAAGTACAAAGCAATGTGTGTATAAAAAAATATATTAGATACACATTATTACAGTGTTAGTATTATTGTGTACAGGGTTATTTGGAAAACAATAATAACCTAGCAGGACTATATTCCTGCCTTGATTACGAGTCGAAAATTCTCGAGCTATTATGACCTAATATCAATAGTTATGGAGATATCGACTGCCCCAACGAACGAGGCAGTAACTCAAATAAATCGATTTTTCAGGGGGACACTTTTAAGTTTCGAACCGGATTTCTAATTCTTTTTTTAATCTTCTCAATTTTTTTTGTGTGTGTAGGTAAAATTTAAGACGATCTTACTAGTAATTGAGATATTTTATTATAATTTACATTCCTATCTACTTCGTTATTACATGGAAGAAAAATGGTTAATTGATTTACTAGTATTATTTTTTGTAAAACGTTGGACTATCACTACACTAACTCAAATCGATTACGAAAAATTCATTCGTTTCAATACAAGTTAAATAAAATGATAAAAACCTTTACATTTATTTATTATCCATAAATTTATAAATAAATACATAATTTAAAAATACTTTACATTTGAGTTGTTATCTAGAAATTTATTGAAGAATACATCTTTCAAAGTCAGACTTTCACTTTGTGGTGACATTATTAATAAATAAATATATCTGTATTATTTGTCAACTTTAGTTTAAGGCTCAAATTGAGAAAAGGAACATTGTTCCTGAAACATGTAAAAAACCAATAAAAAGTGGTGTAAACAAAATTATAATAGATTTATTTTTTTATCTACAAAGTTGAAAATAGGGAATTTATAATAAAAATTAATTAAACCTAAATTCAAGATTATATTACATATACAATAATTAATGTTGGACTCCTGAATAAGGACCATAGTTAGGTATAGAAAATTTTATTCCCTACAAGTTTGTTTATCATTTATATGCTAAAGTTGAAAAGTAAGGAAATAACACAATAATTAAATTTTAGCATCCCTTTTCAGGTAGATATAAGAAGTCGAGATCGATCGAATAAAATATTGATTTTAGAAAAATATCTAGCCGGCCTATTAATTAATAATAGTTCAATAAAAAATAAAATAATTAAACAGAATTGTTTTATTTTATACGGCGTAAAATTGGGAATTCACCGAATCGTCGCACGTGACATCACAAAAAATCAAGTAAAAAATAATAGATAATAGCTTATTAAGCCTATCTCGCGCTACGCATGTATTCAAATTTCAAATCTCTAGTCATAGTTCGTGTACACAGATCTGCACTCTATGGTAGTGTACTTTAGAGTTGAAATGAAATTACCCGTCGAGCCGTCTATGACGTCTATGGCATCTACAAGTCGACAGCGAGAGAAATAAACGGAGACGTTTTGTCTTGCTCTCGCTCGTTGCTTTGCATTGCGTTAATCTCGAATCGTCCACCGACCACGGCGTCCGCTGTCCACCGTCTACGAATTCAACTAGTCCATGCGATAAACGTAAACGGTCGACGCGTCGATGCAACGTCAACGGTTGATTTCAACTAGTCCGTCCATTCAACGCCCATCCCTAGTAAATACGCACCTAAGCGGGTGTTTCGGACATATCTAATTGTTTATTCTCTTATTTTATATCCTTAATATTGCATTTTCATGCCAGACAACAACTGTATGCGATTGTGTTTCACCATTTTAATAATTTGGAGTCGTGTGTAAATTTTTTCATCAGTATTATCGCGAAACAAGTAAACACCCTGTTTTCAAATTTTTAAGTTTATTTTTCAATGTTGTGTTTGCGTGCCGTATAGCTGTGTGCGATTATGTATTTTTTCGTATTGGGAGTCGTGCGTTTGTAATTATGTTCTGATTTTTTTAAGGGGTTATTAATTTTTTTTACCTGATCAATTTTTTCAAAATGGATAATTTAAAATATAATGATTATGTGAATGTCAAAGGAGTTCATAACTATTTTTAAATACAAACTACAAGTTTTCCAAAATAGAGAAACTTTAGTATGAAACCATTTCAAAAGGGGTTGGGATTAACAAAGTTCTACTGCACACCTTTAAGAGATCAATATAAATTCCATTACAATTTTGATTTTACTTACTGGATGTCCAGGCAGTTCATCCCCTGTCAAACTTGATAGGGTAGATTCTGGATTTTCTTCCCTGGAAATAAATAACTTATACTATAAATTGAAAATCAAGTACAATCTCTATTATCCTGTAAAACTGCAATGCCACTCAAAGAATACCAATGGAGGGTTAAATTTTTTGTAACTATAAATAAATAATAGTGTTTTCATGACTACATATATGTTAGTGGTAATATAACTTTCCAACACCCAACAGTTGTGCAGTAACGGAATATAAACCATTTAAAATTAAAACAGGTACATCAATATTTTGTTACATGGATTGTTATGCTGAATCTTCACAATGATTGAATGAAGTTTTGTCTAAAATACAAATAATAAAAACAAGTTTTTGATGAATATTATATAAAATAAGTACTAATATTATTTTAAGAGTTATTAGAGATCAGTCTGTTTAACACACATCTACTAATTTCTTCATCTAACGAGTTCAAATATTAAATTAAAGCTAATGATAGAAATATTGACATTCGACAGATGTCTTAACGTTTCTCTATTTTGGATAGTGATGGTATTTCAACTGGTGATACACTTATCGCTTTTTGAGATTTGAATCTGATTGCATCGATGATTGGGAACCAATTTTTCGCAATTCGACGGGCGACCATTGGAACTAGACAACAGTTATATCTTAGTTTTCAATAATCGGTATAATCAGATACAAATCCCAAATAACTGTACCAAAAATAACCAATTAAAATAATGGTTTGACCACCACTAATAGATAGTAGAAACAAACTCCTGGTCTTTTATGCAAACACATTACCTGTTATTGGAATTGAGTAGGATATCGTGTGACGCTGATGTAGATTCACTTAATGAATCATCGTTGGAGTCGTTGTAACTTTCATCAAGGCCATCATACTGGAAATATTAAAAGACAATAAATACATGTTTCCTTGTGTATATAAACATTAGGTGCGTGCAATGAGGAACACTGAAGCGTAAATTTTACGTAAACATATATTTTGGAAAGAAAATAGAAATAAAATATTTATCCAACAGAATATTATGATATATTAAAATACGAATATTATGATAATAATTGTGATAGGAATATTACAAGATAAATATATGGATAAATAAAAATCATGTTTCAATTTTCCCACTGCATGCCGCTGATAAACATATACATTATTAAATATTTTGAAGGGCAAAATATTTTGTATCTATGGTGCTTCATTATAATTCATCTAAAATTATTTAGTGATTTAACAAACCAAATGTTCATTGTGATGTAAAATTGAACATCTTCTGAACAGATTAAATCAGATATAAAGTGACCCTGAAGTTAGTTTTTGGGTGAAATAAAATTGATTAGAACCAAAGAAAGAGATGCTTCAATTACTACAAGCAAATTACAAGTTAGAAACATAAGAGAAGTGCTAATAATTTTCTAGTGGTGTACTCACGCTGCTAGCATTGGAAAGAGAATGTGGGGAGTGGTGTCTTTGTCTTGCTAGATCGCCCCTCGTTCGCTGGGCCGAAGTATCCAACAGCACTGTCTGCGGCACGGCCAGATCAAGCTCCCGACCGGCGCCCACTCCATCTTGCTCTCTTCCATTCATGGAACCATCTGGATCCCGCTCAAAACTTGCGTTATCTTGGTCCCTTTCGTTGAGGGATCCATCTGGATCTCTACCCAAGCTTGTACCGTCTATTTCTACATCTGAAGCCAGCTCAGTGGGTAAAGCGGTAGCCTGGGATGACGGTATTGCTGTAGCAACAACAGTTCTCCGTTCCACTGTATCTGTCTTCTCGTGTGGTGAACCTTCCGATGAGAGATCACCGTCTGAGATCCACGAGTCTGTAATGTGAAAATAGTTTGCGGATTAATCACAGTTAAGAAGAAAGAGGTAAGAACTCATAAGTAATTATTTACAGTGAGCGACAACACTCTGCGACATTTAATATCCATGAGGTGGCTTTAAATACTAAAATATCAAACATTTTTCTTTCCACCAACAGCATGGCTGTAAATATGAATATGTAATAAGCATTATGATCAGCAGTTAACAAATGTGATTAGCATCAGATAATACAAAAAAATAAGTAAATTTTGCAAATGAGAGAAGATGTAAAAAAATTTGCACAATCGCACTTTTGCAGAAAAATTCAATGTTTGAAAAAATAATGGTGCATTATCGGAGTAGACTTGCGAAAAACTAACATTATTTCACTGGCAGTTTATAAGTAGATATATATATAAAAAATTACATACTTTCCATGCTAATTTTATACGTATTTAACAGCATCTGGTAATATTACAATACCATGTTGGATAATTCGTTAACATATTCATCTCAGTCCAATTCTACATAATCAATGCACCCCTACTTGCATCAGGGCAGCAAATCTCATACTTAGCATGTTTGTTTTTGTAGACCACCGGAACATTTTCTCCTGATTAAACACAGCCTAGTTTCAAGTTCCAGTAGGATTAAGTTTTTCAGAACATTTAAACGAACAAAAAACACATTTTCAGTTCTAAAACCTTTACTATTTGTCTATTGCTTATATGAAAATATCACTTATTAAGTGCAAAATGCTCCGCTAAAGGTTGATCTAGAGATGAACAACAATAAAACCAAAATCATGTGACCATCCAACAGCAGTATCACAATGGATAACAAGACAATTGAAACTGTTGAAGAACATATATAACACAAATGTTAGGCATAAGTTTGAGAGATAGAATCAGAAATGAGGAAATCAGACGCAATAGTTGCGATGTAGTGCGAGCAGGTCATGTTGCCAGACAAGAAATAGACAGATGGGCACCCAGAGTTTTGCGGTAGAGATCACAGGACATGAAAAGAGGAGCAGACCGGGTAGTGGGTGCATAAGAAGAGGCCAAAGAGAAGATTGGAAGATATTAGAAGAGGCGTACCACATCCAGCAGTGGAGAGATGGCTGAAGAAGAAGAAGTGCAACATATGACTAACTACAGAATCAGTTAAAAAAATAAACAACTACATCAGTGAATTAAAATTTTTTATTATACTATCTATTAAATTATTAAGGCTGTTCATCCGTTTTTCAAACTGTCAAAGTGTCATATCAGATAAACATTGCACAAACATATTTATTTACGTACTCCTTTTAAGACAAAAAGGCTGCGAGGAAATGAGACAACCATACGGAGTGCCGACGCTTAAAATATATGGAACCGCCAGAGAGCAAGTCATGCTCGCGTATTTATCATCCGAATTTTAAATATTTTATGTCTAGAATTTAAAAAAAGCTTATTTATATTTCTCCAATAATTTATGTGTTGTAAAAAAATAAATAGTAAACAACAATTTTTCTTTTATCACTGTTTTTTAATTTTATGCTTATGTCGCATAAGCACATTTAGATATTATTTTGACTTCCGGCTGAAATGTCAAAACACCTGTGAATTTAATTAAATTCAAATAATTTTTATCTACAATAAAAAAACTACTACAACAATATGTATTGAGTTAAAAAGAAAATTAACAACCATTTATCTATATTTTAAAAATTATCTCGTAAATTAATATCTTACTTGACTTTACAAATTACAATGATATTTCCGCGAATATAGAGAGGCCTTCAAGGTCACCAAATCACGCGTCGTGACAGCAAAACTGATGTTGGTTTAATGTAAGGTTATAAGTAGAAAAGCAAATTAACATAAAACTAGTTAAAAAAAACATTATTATCTGCGATGAATAGATTGCTTTTGAATATATGATATTATTTCGCACACAGCATACGCATACTAATTCAATTGTCTTTTTTTTTTTTAAATAGAGATGCGAACACGGAATTCGTGTCACATCAATTTTCTTACTATTTTCAAATTAAACTAAACGCTTAAAAATAGGATTAACTTGCTTGTCTAGAGTGAGATTTGAACCTGCGACCTTTGGATCACGAGGCGAGAGTCCTAACCACAAGACCAACAAGCTACTCAATTCTTAAATGGAAAGAGGTCTACAAGAGTGGAAATTTTATTTTAATAGCCATCACATTTGAAGGGTCCACGGCAAGGAGGTGCGATGTCGATTATGACTGAAGTGAGATTTTGATGTAGTTATGTTGTATTTTATATGCCCTATAAAGTTGGCACAGATGGAATGTAAAACTTGTCCAGTTCTGAGTTATGGCAGTTTGAAAAAATCACGGACAGGGAAAAAAGATGATGAGGCGCTTTCATATCAGAATCAGATTCTCATATGAAAGCCTTGTCATCTTTTCTTTAAATATACATTTAAAAAAATTAATATTTTAAGCATAAGATAAAGAGAATAAACAAAACAAAAACTAAAAACATTTCATAGTCTGTCAAATTTAAATTTCAAAATGTGACTATGCACCTTTTTTCTGTCAACCCTTCATTTGGAATAATTATTATAAGAACACATAACTGCTTATTTTATTTACTTGGTACTACGCAGCACTTTAAGATAGATTTAACCCCTTTTAGGAGTATTTTTAGATTATATACTTCGCCTATAAATTTTTTTGAAAACTTTTTCAATATCTCTGGTCTAGTTATTACTGCGCCATTTTTTTCAGAGTCTCTTGTATTCTCTTAATAATATATACATACACGGAAATTAAATGAATCGTCAATAAATCTATGATAGAAGTGAAACTTTAAAAAATGCAACACATTTTTAAATAACTTTTCTAGCTATTTAACCCATCGGTCTCAGATTTTCGTTAGTAACGATTGGTACCAAAGTGTCTCCAACATTTCCTAATTAAAAAACTAATGACAAGTAAGTAAGTAGCAAGTTTTTGTGATTGCATTTAAAATAATAATCTAAAATTAAATGGTAGGCAGACAGCTCGAATGTGATGACATGTCAAACTTTCAGGTTGATTCTTGGAATTAGCTCACGTTAGTACATCTGTGTATATTACTTTGGAACAGTGCATACGAGGTCTCATAGCTGGTACCAAAATTTTCAAGGCTGTATTCTTCATTAAATTTTAAATAGAAAATATTCTTTAGACGATGGGAGAAATCTCAATAGTTAAGGAGACAAGTAACATCAAAGTTTGCATTTACTTTAAATACTTCTGATCTATCTATCTCTGTAAAAGATTGGAGTACCATGAAAGTATCTTATATTGAATATTAAAAAGAATTTGCTTTGATGCAAGTCAAATAAAATTATTAAAACCGTGTAGAAATTTGAACCATTTGAAATTTTTGCTTTACAAACAAAAAATTAACAAATAAGGTTTTAATAATTTTATTTGACTTGTATCAGAGCCAATAAATTTTTAATATTCAATATAAATTACTTTTATGATAGTCAAATATTTTGCAAAGGTAAGTGAATTGTTTTTTTTTAAATAGAGATGCGAACACGGAATACGTGTCTCATTAATATTCTTACTATTTTCAAACTAAGCTAAACGCTTGTGCTATGAAAATAGGACTAATTTGGTCTGCAGTGAGATTGGACCTTTGGATCACGGAGCAAGAGTCCTAACCACAAGACCAACAAGCTACTCAATACTTTGGTGTCACTCATCTCCTTAGCTGTACACCAAAAGTGTGAAGAATATTTTCTATTCAAAATTGAATGAAGAAGCCTCCCTCAAAGTTTTAGGCAATAACCATGAGACACCTGTATATTATAATATTATTTATTGTTTATTTTATGGTTTCTATAAATTTCGTATATCGTCCAAATGAAACAGTTTATATTGGCGAGATCGGTGATTATAGACAGGAATAAATCTACTTTGACATTCTTTAACTGAGCACAATTTAAAAAATAAAATTGTCAAAAAATCAAATCTTTCAAGATAACCTGTGTAATTTCTGGGTTGTCTTTGTTGAATAATAACAGTTATATTTTATACAGACTGTTTTTTTTTTTTTAATATATATTTATTAATTTTTTTTGATATTTATTACATTGTAGATATGCCAAACTGCACAGCAGTTTTACGGCATATTTGTTGATATAGACTTTATTAGATCCTTAATCGGTCGTTTGACAGTTGACAATGGTTGACAATAATCTCCTTCTCAATGTCTCTATGGCTTCTGTAGGGATGTGCCCAACACAATGTGTTCGTAATGTGACAACTTGAAACAAAAATACTAAGCAATAGTGAAGAACTAATATCTACAAGGAAAAAAATAGAAAACAGTTATATGATTCACTCTCTACACATAAATGTTTTTCTTCCGTTAAGGCACAAAGATGCCTTAATATGTATGTCCTCAGAACATGGTTCCTTCTGAAATTGGTAATAATTTTTCCCTAATAACATAAACACAACATTTTCGCAAAACTGTGCATATTTCTGTACTGCAATATATGTTAAAAAGTATCATGCAAATAATGGTATACTACATTTAAAATGACCGTGCAATATTCAATTTTTTTTAATTCTAGTTAAAATGTTTGAGAATTAAATAATATGACACTGGAATCATAACTTGATAGAAAGCCTCTATTATATCAATTATTAAACCGCCATCATCACGAAATACAAAAAAAATTACTCACCAAAACAATGTATCAAATTAACTTATTTACCAGTTATTTTAGTAAAAATATAATTTTAATAATATTTCAAAATTGAATAGGAATAAAATGATTTGTATTGAATTTACAGAAATAACTTAAATGGGCTAAGTATTATTAGGCTAAAGATGATAATCAACATAAACGTTAGAGGAAAAAATTGAAAGCGCCAACCGGGAAATTTTGAAATAATATGCCTGGTGTTCATTTAATAAGAGTATATTTGAGGATAATAGATACAATATTCAGGATTAACTTTACGGAGATGTATTTAATGAGTGAAAATTAGTCTTGTGACTTTTGGAATCAGTATTAATTTAAAATCAATGTTTCTCTTTATAAAAATAAGTACATATATGGATAAATTTATGCCCAGATGTTACTGTTAAAAATTAACTACTTTGTTGTCGGAGTGACTAATCGGGTCATATCCGGGAATGTATAATTAGAATGCATTTTCGAGAAAACATAAGAATGGATCGGAAAAAGTAAAATTACAATAGCGATACATCTCCGTTCACATGGTTTACATAGGTAATACAAAAAAAAATTACTCGTAATATAATTTATCTTCAAAAAATTACATGGTGGCAAATAAAGAATTTCATTTTATTATTTTTTAAATTTTGTTTTTTGGTGAGTGCTCTATAAATAATAAAAACTAAAACAATTATATTAATGTACTATATATAAATTTAGTGATTGTAAATAAAGTCATAAATAGCAAAATGAGTTATGACACAGTTAGGCACATACAGACAATAATTTTTTATCTCATGTAGCCCTGGAATATCATTTATTTTATGTACAAGCTTATAATCTTCACTTATTAGAAGAGCATATTACTACTTCTGATTTTTTAATATTAAAAATTGCACTATTACTTTTAAATAAAAAATAAATCAAAACTTCCCGTTGAAACACAAGACTATAATATAATGAGGTATAATATTTACTAAGTACACATTCTAATAATATTTACTATGAAATTTAAATTATTGAGAATCCTTTGAGAATAAGATTGGATGCTCGATTGAAAAAAATATGAACATGTAATATTCCCCTGTATTAAGCTTTTTGGGCTATTTTGCCGTGTGTTCACCTTTCCAGAAAACGTTTCAGATCCCATTGCAGAGTCCATTTTTAGGGTTGATGTCGCTGATGCAGCATGTGAATTTTGGTATTACCTTAAGATCTGACTCTCATACCCTCTTTCGACAGAATATTACGAGCTAATATTCAATATAATATAAACACTCACATGTCGCATTAGCCACCTTGTATGCTACTGCCGATGGTGGATCCTGCAATGGGATCTATAATATTGGCTGAAGAGGTGAGAATCATGCGACAGAATATCCCGGAAAGTTCGACACAGAAGATTATGAAGGACCGTGAAAATCAAAGACCATTATTATCACGTAGTATTATACTAACTTAAAATTATTGTTGATAAGACAAAAATAACTGGCATAAAATGAGAGAAGAAAAAATACTGTTATCTTTTTTGTTACTTGGCAATGTTTATTGGTCTCTTTATATATTAAATCAATATGCCTCAAAAACATTTATAATGCTGTGGGAAACAACCAATAATAACTACTGTGTTATATTTTCGATATATATATATGTTATAATAAAGGTTCTCATGGGTGTTAGAAATGTTAGTATAAATTTCTTTGGGGGTAACCCGCGTCAGAATCTGGTCCTCAGAAGGATCATTCGTCAACCGACGTTTTGCCTGAATCACAACAGGCATCTTCAGGGTGCCTTGTTAATAGAGTACAAAGCGCATCACAAGAAGACAGACAAACGCCATTAAGGCCAACAACAGCCGGGAATACCCAATATTCTATACAAAATTCCCAAAAACCATTGAGGCTAATAATGACCGCAGTACCCAAATTTAGATTTTGACTTGCCAGCCCTTACTTGGTAGCAAGCTTCCGATACGAATGGACGTGCTCGCACTGTCCCTTGTGATGGAAATTTATTAACAAGGCACCCTGAAGATGCCTGTTGTGATTCAGGTGAAACGTCGGTTGAGGAATGGTCCTTCTGAGGACCAGATTTTGACGCGGGTTATCCCCAAAGAAATTAATACTAACATATATATATAATATAACACCGTAACATACTTTGCAAACTAACCGAAGACTGGAAAATATGTCACTAAGCTAACTATTATTTACTTATTATTTTACTACATATACAATTAATCTTCAGAGCTTAGCATGAGCAACTGGACGAAAATCTAATATTCATTGAACATCTCCAGGATTTTGAACATTACCTAAGAGTTGAAAAGGCTCCGGGGGAGGACGCCTCGACATCTGCGGGGTAACCTGCTTGGCGCTGGGTTCATATGGCAACATTACAGGGACACCTGCTTTCTTTTGTGTTTCCTGAAAAATTGTACAAATATTTTAAAGATACAGAAATAAATTATTAATAGTTGATAAACAAAATGGTAGCATGCCTGTGAAAAAATGCAGGGATACAAGGTAGTCGGGAAAAGTATAAAGCTTTTTATCTCTACAGAAATATGTCGGTAAGTAATATAATTCTGGTTCAAATTTCTAACGACTGATAGCTGAGAAGCTGGCGGGGGCCTGCACAAGGACTCATCATCTCCGACAACGTTAAAGAAGCCATTTTCTTCCAATTTCTTTTGCTTGTTATGCAATTCACTTGTTATGAGAGATGCTTGCTAAGCGAGGTTCCACTGTACTTTGAAGTAGCATTTTGAACAAAATTATTGTATTAATTATGGGAAAGTAGGTATAGAAGTCATTTGGGTATAACAGGACTTATGACCTGTCTTTTTTTGGTTGGCTTAAGTGATCACTTTACACAATTGTAACATTCGCCATTTAATGTATGTAATGTAATGTAATTTATGTAAGTGATCACTTAAGCCAACCAAAAAAAGACAGGTCATAAGTCCTGTTACACCCAAATGACTTCTATACCTACTTTCCCATAATTAATACAGTTTCGTCTCTGTGAGATATCTATAATATACACTAATTGATTAATAATGTCTCTGTGACATAAATCCAGCACTGTTCTGAAAGATTTGAACAAACTCAAAATATTCAAAATTATTGTATTACAGTAAAAGCTCGTTAATACAAACAACTATAATTCGAAATTCGGTATAATTCGAAAAATTTAATGATATTTTATCCCCCTCAAATGAATTTTCATACAAAATGCTTCCTATAATTCGAAAAAATGGCTAATTCCAAATACGAAAAAAATTTCAGACAAAATTATGAAATTTGACACAAAAGTCATTTGTGTAAATGTTAACATTTTCTCACCATTTGCTAGTGTTTTTATACCTGCGCTGACGGAAATGACCGCTCACAGGCCTTTGATCATCTATATGACAGTAATAAAAGTCATAAAACATCCCCAACTGGCCGGTGGCCGCGCGCACAGGGTAAGGCTGTTTAAGGGTACGCGCGCACTAGCGTTTTTTCACAGCGCGGCGAAAAAACACTGCGGCATAATGTCGCACCGCAGTGTTGTAACAAAGGCTTTTGAATCGTAGTGCGCGCGCTTAGCGGCAAAATAACGCAGCGGCGAAAAATCGGTGAAATGTTACAACTCTCTTGCGGCGCGGCGGTCAGCGGCAAAAAAACGCATCTTTTTAAAGTCATGACCGCGCGCGCTAAGCGCCGTTTCGCTATACCATATATTTTATGTGAAAGAACAATGGGCTACAAGCAATAATTCTGCTGATCTAGATGAAGATTTTAATATTGAAATGCTAATAACGAAAGTTGAAAGAAGACCACCATTGTATGATATCACTTCAAAAGAATATAGTGATAGAAACATTAAACATTTCTGAATGGAGTATTTTTATATGTGATAGAAGGTCCAACTAGTTTTAAAAGTTCATAAAAACATTCTTTATTCATTCGATAATATTGGAAGAATTTTTCGTTAAGTTCACCAAATATTTTAAAGAACTGCCCGTAAATGATCAGCGGCATTATGCCGTAGTGCGCGTGCCTGCTGTTTTCGCCGCGCGTCAAAATGTCGCAGGTTTTTTCGCCGCGCGGCGAAAAAACGCTAGTGCGCGCGTACCCTTATGACTGCTGTTTTATGATATCCCGCCAAAAGACGAGATTACTTGAAGTTTTGTCGCCAGTTTTGGAGTTTTAAATTGTTACATCTTTGTGTTTTATTAAGATTGAAAATATATCGCGTGAAAACATTATGTCATTGACTTTTTTTTGTGCTTTTATCTGTGATTTCCGTGAAAACTTTCGATATTTTAGTCTCTTCATTTACGATTTTAATATATTTTTTGTTATTTGATAAGAGTGAAGAATATTAGACATTTTATTACGTTCACGTGTTAGATTTTAGTTATTTTCGCATTTTATTTTGACTAGTGTTTCGTTTCAAATTAAAATGGCGTCAGTTCGCAGCGCTTACAAAACTTTAACTATTTAAATGAAAATGGATTTGATTAAAGACGTGGACAGAAACATTGAGAAATAAGCAAATAAATCGCGCCAAAATTGAAAAGCGCAGTGAAGTGATGTACAATATTTGCTGTTTTCATTTTTTCTGTTTTAAAATTGAATTGATGTCTCAAGATCACTTATCAAAGTAAATTATTTTAATTTTATTGAAACAACTGACAAAAATGAATGCAATATTGGCCAAATAAATGTGTTTAAAAATACATGTTAAAAAATGCATTTGTTTGTACACTTGGAAATGTTTAGAAAGTGTGTTGATGGTTTAAAAACTTCCTACTAATTCTACTTCCCTAATTCGAAATTCGAATTTTTTTGTTGAATTTCGGTCCCCTGAATTTCGTATTAAAGAGCTTTTACTGTACAAACTTCTAAATTATTTCAAAGGAACAAATTTATTTTACTGTGAAATTGAATATTTGGGTCGTGAAATATGTGAATATTGCAAAAATTATAAAAAAAGGCACTTGGATTAAAGAAGACTTTTTTGATTTTACTGGAGCAGTCCTGATTATCCAGAATAGCATTAACCGGGTTTGCGGATTAGCCGGGTTCTGTTTTTTTTTTTAAATATTCTGCAAATCTTAATGAAATGTAAAAATATTTTTAACTAAAAAATATTACATAAATAAAAAAAAACGTGGAAGTTACGAACGTACAGATGTGAACAATCCGAATCACGTAATTTTGGGAATCGCTGTAAATAGCGCATTTATTTCGACACACGCGAGAAGAGCACTTTCTGAGTCTAATTTTTAATGTAAATACGCACATAAGTGGTGTATTTATTTTTGTGTCGTATAACTGTGTGTGATTATTTGTATTTTTTCAACATTGTAATAAATTAGAGTCTGGTGTAAATTTTGCAACAGTGGACGCCCTGTTTTAAAGTTATTAAATTTATTTATTTTATTAATTGGGACCATGTCTAAATGTAAAACAGTTGTTCTAACTATAGAACAAAAACATGAAACAGTTGACAATGAAAATGGGTCCTCAGTGAAGTCGTTAATGAATGAGTATAATGGTGTCGTATTCTAAATAAAAAGTTATGTAGGACAATTTTTTGTGTTTGTAATTATTTTCCCATTTTTTTTTCATCAACAGTTTTATTTAAAAATTTAAGTCATTTATCCTATTTATTGAGAGCTCGCCATAATTAATTTTTTTATTCATGAATGATTTTAATATGTCAGCCCAGTTAAACTAATTTTAATAAAATGTAATGACTTTGTTTGATTAATCGAAATGAATAATTAACAGGACCAACCAAGAGCAGTACTTCGAGCCTAATGACCCTGTCCTTGAGAGTTTTGACCAGGGCGTTATACTCCGTATCTTTTTCTTGCAACAGCTGTTGATAAAACTCCTCACGGTGGATCAGATCCACTTCTCTCTGCCTGAAGTCACGGAGGAGCTTCTTTGCCTGCAAAATAAAATATATAAAATACTAGTTAAAGAAGTGACAGCTGAAACTTCAATTATGAATCAATTACAACTGCAGTAATGGTGTTCTGTTTTATGTGTAACACATTACTTGTGTGCTATAAGTGGCATCGTAATCATTACCACTGAGATGAGAATGAAACTTTCTGTAAATAATAGAAAATAGAATTTATGGTCGTCTGTTCTTTTCTGATTTCTAAACATAAATTATGATGTCTTTATTACCATAGAAGCATTATGCATAAACAAAATAATGTCTTTGCCATCTATAATCTAATATATATTATTATTACATATCTGTATATGTCTCGCCAACATTTTACAAAAATAATAAAGAAAAAGAAAAGAAAAAAATTGCAAACTTTGATATCGCTCATCTCCGTAACGGTCAAAATTTCACCTTGAGTAATTTCAAAACGGTCAAAATTTCACCTTGAAGAATATTCTGTATTCAAAATAATGATCTTGACTGTTTTAAAAAAATGAATAAATAAGAAATTAAATGCATGAATAATTGATTTTCTATATAATTCATTTTTTATTTTTTTATTTATTGATGCCATTTAATTTTTACATTCTTGCAAAACGGTACAAACGGTTTGAACGCACGGATTTCATTTAATTTTTTATATGTACATTTTAATTTTTACTCTAATTTTATAATATAGATTACTCTAAAACTATTATATAAAAACTTTTCACAATTCACTGTGGTCTTTTTTAGTATTTTTAAGAACAAAATAATATCTTTAAGAAAAAATACAAAATTATGCCATCATCTTTTTTATAAGTGAAATTATTTCACATTTAATTTACTTGTTGGTATTTTCTTATATCTTCTTCATTATATCTCTTGCTCGTTGCCACGTTAGGATTATCTGGGAAGCACGGTTACTATCAGATGTGTAACTCACTCTGTTGTACTTGGCATCCAGATTGGAGTACTGTTCTTGCGACTGCTGCAGCATATCCTTGTAGGACTGCGCCTCCCTCTGAGTGGCCTTGAGACTTCTCTCTGTCTCCCTTAGCTTGAGGCCGGACTGACGAAGCTTCTCAGAAAACTCTTCATTCTCTGCGCCGTTAGACTCCAACTCCATCAGCTAGGAAAAGGGTATTCCAATAAATAATCGTATCGGATAAATGTGTGAATTTAATAAAAATGTATACATAAATTTTAATAATTTTTAGTTGCATTGCGAGTTAGCAATAATAAAAGTATTGTAATAAAAATTAATGATTTTAAATAATTATAATAAAAGCATATTACGTTGGACATGCAAGCATATTTTCTTTATATATATATTAAAATTTGCCAATTTAAAAATGATTTCATTAACACGTCCAGTGCTGAAAACAGCTAGAGGCGTTCTCACAAACAGCCTATCGGCGTTCTATACCCGAGGGTTAATACTAAACAATACATCGTATCCATTGGGTCACTTTCATTCGTTTTTTGCATTCGTTTCGTTTATGAGCATAAAGTTCGTTCACACTGGAATGTTTGCGTGTTATTTTTTTAATTTAAATGGTTATTATTGTATTTTCATGTAAATATAATATTTTTTCCAATTTATTAATGTAGTACTTGGAACAAAATTTTAGTATAATTACAAATCATTGGAAATTTTGTTATTGTAAACGGCTAAAAAGTGATAAATAAAAGTACGTAAATGTCAGGGGCATGTAGTGAGACCATCGCAGCATGACTTTTACATAACCAATTATTTGGAAAAATCGGAATACAACATATATTTCGTAACATTTTTATCACGATTGTTATCATAGCATTCATATTTTGATATATTATAAAAGTTTGTAGCATAAATATTTGGTTTCTATTTTTTTTACAAAATATACGTCTACAAAAAAGTCATGCTACAATGTTCCCACTGCACGCGCCTGGTAAATGTGTACGCCAAACCTACTTAAATGCGTAATAATATGTTTCAAACAGACATGTAGATAAATCAATTGTAATCACGGTAAAAATTATACAGTCCCAATTATTTGGGCTATAATTTATAAAATTTTGCTCAGTGAAAACTTTGCAACACAAAAACAAAGCCGCAATGCAATGAACTACACCAAAGGCAATAAAATATGAGCAATGAGATAATTGAATGTTAGAGGCATGCAAACATGTACGGGAGAGTTGGATGTTTTACCTTTTGGCTCAGTTGACAGACTGATGATTGGGAAGCGACTAATTGTGACTGAGTCTGGAAAATAACACACATAGGTACTTCACATGCGGTTCACACAGGCAGACATGCACAACAATTAAATTTGTTTAACAAAAGTGGTGCTAATATTTGTTACACATTACTCAAGTCCAAAATAAATTCTGTTCCATCATTATATGACAAATGTAAGTATAGGATGTTTTTCAGAGGTATAGAACTTTAAAATGAAATAAAACATAAAAATAGTGGTGTAGACGTACCACTATAACTTGGCGTGCAAAGGAGGGCGTCACTGTCGCGTAACAGAAGTTGCCAGGGTGTAAATTTATTACACAATACATAATGTACTGAATGTCCAGTGACCAGTGTCAGGTGTATAGAAATTTGGTCGGGTAACAGCGCGCTCTGCGGCGGCCGCTCTATCTGTCAAACTGTCAAACGGTAATATTGGTCCATTATTTGCTTTTTTAGCTTCGCAAAACTTTAATACTTCATTGGCAATTGTTCTTGCACCATCCCGGACTGTTTTGGACATAATAATTCAGTGTATTTTGATAATCAAGATGACACAGCTCGCACTCAAAGACGAGAATGAACTGAATGACAGGGCGAGGGGTTACCGCCGGGTGCGGGCGGGGCGAGTTTTAGTTCCAAACTCGCCACACGCCAATTTATGTTGGGCAGGCAATAATGGATATGGCTTTATTGGAAGATAATTTTATATCATTAGTGTTTAAATATAGGATTTTTTTAGAGGCAACCATTTTGACAACTAACAGCAGTTTTTGCTCAGTTTGGTTTGCCATTTCACCATGAACAGAACAATGCTTGCTAAATGTGTAAATTTATTTTGAAAATCGTGGTATGATAACCAAATTTAAAAACTAATGGCAAAAATTATCTTTCCAAAAAAGGCAATACCATGTCCGCTACCACGATTTTTATGCGTTTTATTTCACTTTATAATTCTATACCTCAAAAAAAACCCTATATAAGCCAAAGCTATGCTGGCTTCCATTTTAAATCACAAAACTATTGTGAACTGCGGCTTGTGAGTGATTCAGAAAAACATTTAAAAAGTTAGTACAAAACTGGGATGTACCCAAATATTGAAAAATATGAAACAACAAAAATTAAATACAGCAAAATATATGTACGAGTGATCAAAGTAAAACAGAACCCACACATATTAACTGAAAACAATCGAAACACTTATTTTATGGTTTAACACACACAATATAATCACGAAGTTGTGTAATTAAATTGTAAGTAAATATTTATTTTTAAGAATTGCTGAGTTTGCGAAATCTCAATAAATTAATAATGTTTTGATTGAAAGATAGCTATACTCTTGCGACTCACATGTTTACACTAGTTTCATACAAGAACATATAATATGTTTGCAAATTGGAAGTTATATTTCTCTAATTTTTTTCTAGCTTTTTTTCTAAATGGAGTCAGGTTCTATTTTATTTTGGAAACTACAACACAATAAGCACACACAAAACAAAATGAAAATAAAACAGATGAGAAGGAGTGGTGTAATTATTTTGTTATTAACGCACATGACAGAATTTAAAAAAATTTCATTTAAAATATCTAAATACAGTAAAAGCTTGTTTAAAAACTACAGTAAAAGCTTTGTTACAATAATTCAGTATAATTTGAAAAATTAATCCTATTTCATCTATCTCAAATGAATTTTCATACAAAATGCTATACCTATAATTCGAATAAATCGATCATTTTAATATGAAATAATTTTCGGACAAAATTACGAATTTTGATGGCGCCGAAATTTGGAAGTGTTGGAAGTTTAGTGACCTTACGTGTCGGTGTTGCAGTTTTAAATCATCAAATTTTCATCTTTATATGCCTATCTTTGTGTATGACTAAATTAAAAATATATTCTTAGTCAAATCGCGTCATTGACGTACATATTGACTACTTTTTGTAAGTGAATTTAGTGAAAACTGTCACCCTTTTGAGATTTTAGACACAAAACATGTTTTGTTGCATCCTTGTGTTTCATTTTAGTTTTTTTCATATTTTATTTTGTCCGTAGTGTTTTCATTATAAATTTAAATTGGTGTCAGTTCGCAATAAATATAAAACATTAACTATGTATATCTTTACTTCAAAATGGACAAAAACAAAAAGATCTGCAAGGCAGACTTTTGATTTTTTCTCAATGTACAATATTTATTTTATTTAAAAAATAGGTGAAAATGAAAAAATTAATGCTAAGTTGGCCAAATTTTTTTAAAAATATTTAAAAAAAAAATATTTTTTGTACAATTATAAATGTTTCGATTAGTATAATGATTCAAAAGCTTCCTATTAAATTCTACTCCCGTAATTAGATTTTTTTTAAACTTTCATCTACGCAATTTCGTATTAAAGAGCTTTTACTGTAATGCTTCACCATCTGATCTCTTATTGTAATATACTACTAAGTATATGTCAGCAAAACAAAATAAAGAAGTTTAGTTAACATCAAATATCAAATATAAATAATACATAATGGTATAACAAAATTAATATTTATACGTGCAGTTAAAACATCAAGTCTATAATTTTATAGCACAAAAAATCAATTTTTCAGGATGTTAACTTACTGTGTTTTTTTTGCATTAATACGTAATTGACAAAGGGATAGGAAAGGAACATTGGATAATTTAATTTGCAGCATACATTGAACTGTCCTCATGACGGACAAACTCAACCGCAAGAAGACTTCAATACCTTGACAGCAAGCACAAATAGCACACATGGACTAATCAAGCAGCCATTTTACCTCGTGTAGTAGACTCCTGAGTGACTCCACATCATCTTTGTCCTGCTGGGTGGGGGGAGGCGAGGGAGCGGCTGGAGGCCCCGCAGTGGAGGTGGAGGGCGGAGGGAGCGGAGGGGGCGGGGGCTCTGAGGAAGATGAATTCCCAGATGAGACAGGTTGGGTGGAGTCCTCGGATTGACGGCGCTGCCTCTCATCCATCGCTCGCTGACACCTGTTTCATAATGAAAATTAAATAAATAAATAGACGTAATTAAAGTTACTTCCAAAAAGAGGTGATAAAGATTGAAATTTAAAATTAAAAATGTAATTTTTTTACTCTGATTTTGCTTATTGAAATTAGATAATCGCTTAATTTAAATTTTATTAATTTTCTCCTGGAAAACTAACTTAATATTAAGTAAAGTCAAATTACCCTTTTATTTTCACATTTAAAATGAATTTTTATCATACATATAATTTAATATAATACAGTGACATGTTATTATTGTGGTGAGACTGTTGGGCAGTGGTGCCATCCGCTGGAAAATTGTCTTTTCTGTAGCGAAAACAGAAGCAAGGGGCTGTTTTGTGTGAGCCAGTCATATAAATGTATGTACATAGTTACATGCAATGCTGTATTCATTACACTATGGAAGAGAAAGGGCAAAATGTTAACACACGGTACAATGACTTTACAGTATTATTGCATTTTTTTTCTTAACATCTTTCTTCTTGTATCCTGGTAATAGTTTATTTTAGTATTTTTATTTCCTTTTTAATCTATTTTATTAAAAAATAATTTTAAATGGCTATGAGAGGGGCCTATTGTCATACCTCTCTTCCCTCTCCCTGTCTGCCTGCAGACTCTGTCTGATGAGCTGTGCAACTTCACTGTTCTGGGGATCCTTTTCCCTGCCTATCTGGAAGTTGACCAGTCCAGAGGTATTTCTGAGGACGGATGCTGCGTAGGCTTGCGTCACACCAACCTGAAGATTTAAAAAAATTGTTGAAAGAACCTCTTAAAATTGTGAAAATACTAAAGATGTAGGATAATAACAACAACAAAAAAGTTGTAGAGTGAAAAGTAGAAAAATACTTGCCAAGCTTTTGCCATCAACTTCAATAATCTGATCATTAACATGTATTCGACCATCCCGGGCTGCAGCACCATTTTCTGTGATAGTTTTCACAAATATACCCAACTTCTCCAAGCCAGCGTCAGCTCCAACACCCATGCCTGGAATACAAAAATTACTTACATGCAATGTAAAATAAAAATAAAGTGTAAATATAATTGATCGATACGGCAGTTTTTCCAGATTTCATAACTGATATCATTATATATAATGCGCACTTGATTAGTGTATTAGTAGCTAGCCTTGCCATAGTTGGTTGATGGCGCAGATCAGTAAGCAACTAGCTTTATTCATTATTAAAATTTAATTTACTTTAAATTTCGCTAAAAACAACTAGCTTTAGATTTTATATTATGATCTTGGTCATGATCGATTACATCATGGTCAATTAGATCTAGGCCTGAATTCAGAGTCAATACATAGATGATTTAAAGGTTAAGGTAGGCCTTAAAAGCGTAATTTTCAGTACAAAATAAATTTCCACATTTTCGTAAAAAAAACGTCAAAATATACACTTGCAGTGAATGTCCAGCCTTAAACCTTGGATCCACCAAAATACTCATTATTTAAAAAAATATATGGCATATTAATAATGTTGGGTGCAGTAAAGATTAAGCAATGGATAATAATTAAAATTGTATTTATCATAAAAACTGTTTTGTTATTAAAAATAAGATTTAGGACCCGCTTCAGAAAGTAAAAATATGTTACCAATAATTACATTAATTAATCCTGCCAACAACTCTGCACGGCGGGCCCGGGATTTGGGGACCTTCTGGTCCCTTTACGGTGAGACCGTGGAGGCCAAATTTCACAAATTCTTTAGGACCCGCTTCAAAAAGTAAAAATATATTACCAATGATGGAGAGCCCCAGTCCATCAGGACCTTTGAGTAATCTGACGGGGAATACGAGCATCTTCTCCACCCTCTTTTCTAGCTCGTACTCTGCTGAGGCAGCTACAGGGTCGACATCTTCGTTCCGTCGGTCATACTCCATAACAGAGTGTGTAGAGAACATTCGCATGGGCGCCGAGCTGCAAGTTAAAGCCAACATTTACAATTTACAAAGGCTTGGTAAGTATAATGGTAAACTGGCATCAAAACTTTTGTAATCCAGTAAACTGTAAACTTACAAATAATAATTACATTTCTATGAGCCACAGAATTAATCAGTATTAAGTTCATTTAATCTTATTTTTACGATTACGGTGTGTTGTCACTAAAGGTAATACCTTAACCCTTAGCCACCTACCATACGTCTACAGACCCTGTCGAATTAATAATCGCGAATAAAATTTGAATTTAACCACATTACCTAAACACAGAAAAATAACCGAGATATCATCTAATTATTTAAATATGAACATTCCAGAGGAATTAATGTCTAAAAAAATGGGAGAAAAAAGATGAAAGACTTCAAACACGGATTAAAGTGAATTACACTCTGGAAAATTGTTGAGTGAATATCTTTTTTTTAACTATTGAGGCTATCTTTAAAGGAAAGCCTTTGTAATTTTTTTGTTTATATTAAATATTGTGATATTAAATTAAAAGTCATGCCAAGTCTTTTATCAATATTGCCAACATGTTTGTACGAAAAATTAAAAAAAATTGGGCGTATTGAAAAGTAAGGTCTCCAACGAAGCCATTTCCAAACGCGAGTTGCTAGGTGAAATTTGACAACAGCGCTGCATTCCTTGGTTCCCTCACCACAGTTTAGAACCATCCATGAGACCTTGGGACGCTCAGTCGCTGCGTACCAGTCGTTTAGGATGGAGCTCCCGCTTAGCTCGCCCGCCGGGTGCGAAATGCACTCAGTCATTCGATTTTTTAATGCAAAAAATGTTTCTCCGATAGACATTCATTGCCAGTTAGTAGAGGTGTATGGTGAGAAGTGTACGGACATAAAAAACCTGCAGAAGTGGTGCCGAGAGTTTTCTGAGGGCCGGGAAAACGTCCACGATAAGCAGCGGTCGGGTAGACCAAGTTTGTCGGAATCAATGGCGGCTCGAATTGACGAGATAATGCGCAATAACCGGAAAATAACCCTTCATGAGATAAGGGAAGGTATTAATGAAGAATGTGGCTACTTCTCCGTGCAGAATATTGTGTCGGAGGTCCTCGGTTATCACAAAGTGTCCGCCAGGTGGGTCCCTAAGCAGCTCACCGATGAAAGACCACCCTACTCAATGAATTCAGCAGGGATATCATCGACCACCCTCCTTAGAGCCCGGACGTTGCCTCCAGCGACTTGTTTCCCGCTCTCAAAAAAGCACCTTGGGGGGCAGAAATTCAAGTCAGACGAAGAAGCAGTCGTCAGTTGGTTTCGCGACGCGGCGGGAAAGTGGTAAGACGCCGGCATTAAAAAGCTGGTTACCAGGATGCAAAAAGTGATTGATCGTCAAGGCGACTTTGTAAAAAAATAGCTAAATGTTCAACCTGTCCAATGATGTACACAAAGTTGTGAATAAATTTAATTTTCTATGAAAAAAAATAGGAGACCTTACTTTTCAACATGCCCTCGTAAAAGAAATAAATCATGTAGCTAATGATCGCAAAGTGTTTAGATTACAATTTACCTGAAGAAAACTTTAGAACTCTTCTTGACAAACACGGGAGGATAATATCCCTCATCTTCATCAGCATCTTCACCTTCTGGAGGTAAACCAGGAATCTGTAAATATAAATAAATATATTAAAAAGAGATGAACTGTGAGAGTATATAATATTATGGTCAGAGATTGTAAACTTACAAAAGTAGAAACAAACGGAAATTTGCCAATGGCATTACAATTATCCGTATTTTTAATGACCATAAACTCTAACCATGATGGTAAAAATACAATAATAATAAACTATTCTTCACCTCTGTCCAAAAGTGTCCATCTTCAAAGTAATGAATTCCGTCATGTTCTCCGACTACTTTGATGGCCTGCGGAGGATAAAATACTTGTCCGGTATCGGGTTCCGGCTCGCCTGTCGCTTGAAGACTAGCCGAGGATAAATCCATCGAATCTCCCAGAGTGTCAGGAAGTCTGTCACTCAGTGTTATGCCATTGGATTCATTTGCCAGAGATACGTAGCTATCGTTCATGGGCGGTCCGCTTTCGTACGAGACCATGGACTGGTAGCTGTCGTTCATAGATGCCATACTATCGAGCATCTCGTTGTTGGCGCCGTTTGTAACGGGTGTTGGTGTGTGCACCTCGGGCTGCTGTATAACAGGCAATTCTTCAGTTTTCGGGGACAGGAGACGGACAATTTCTTGGGCTTGTTCATCCGAAAGAAGAGCAGCTTGTCTGAAAGTTTCAGATTGAGAATGTTTTTAAATGTATTATAATAGGATTTATTAAAAATTCAATGAAAAGTTTAAAAGATATTTAATCCACAATTCGTAAAGAATAATAATAATAATAATTGGATCATTCATATAGCGCCGTTTTTGCTCACCCTGGTAAATTAGAGAGTTACTTAATGTAAACACACTATGGAATGAAAATAAGAAAAACCAAAGATAATATATTTTATATTATATTTAAAATATAATATCAACACTGTTGAATTTCACAAGTTATTTATAATAATTGTAACGTTTTCAATGTTTCATCTTCAGAAATATTACTAATACTGTAGTATTTCGTTTTTAACGCTGTGAACACTGAAAATGCATTGCATGAAATATTATAACTAACTAACTAACTTACATCACGCCGTTTCCCGTGGGGGTAGGCGGAGAGAATAGAGCGCCATACTCTTGTCCTGACATACAACTCTCGCCTCATCCACATTCATACATCTTCGCATGCAAGCTCGACGGTTGTTGAGGCTTGTAACGGGACCATCTTCCAGTATCTGGTTAATCTGATCACGCCACGTCTTCCGCAGTCGCCCTCTCTTTCTGGTGCCGTCAACACTTGCATTATACACTGATGTCATCAGCCCTGATAATGGACCCTGCAATGGGATCCGAAACGTCGGCCCGAAAGGTCGTAACAACACGGCATAATACCCCAGTAAACACAAACTTGAAGATTTGTAAGTCTTGTTCGCTATTTGCCATTAATACTGCATCATCCGCGTACAGCAAACAGCATTTAATCAAATTTCTCATTTTCGCTCCTACATTCTAGTTCTTTCACACAATTATCCATACACAAGTTGAACACCCATGGAGACATTACGGAACCCTGTTTGACACCTTTTGTTATATCAAACCATGATGTTAATGATCCATTGATTCTTACGCATGCAGTACCCCCTCATAAAGGGGTGCAACTGCGTGCATAAGTTTACTGTTCACCTTGTAACCAGAGAGTACCTTCCATAGCCTTCCTCTTATAAGCCTTTTGCAGATCTACAAATGCACAGAAAAGTTTTTGGTTTTTCGCTAAAAACTTTTCCGTCAACACTCATAGAGAAAATATCTGATCCATGCATCCTCTTCCACCCACAAAAGTCCCTTGCACGTCCCATACCTTTTCTTTTGTCATCCACTTTACCCTTTCTATCAGAATTCTTCCAAAAGTTTGCCAACCAAGCTCAAAAGCTGATTGCCCTGTAATTCCCGCATTCCATTCTCGACCCTTTACCTTTGTAGAGGCATGATAGCTGCTCTCCTCCAATCCAAAGGGGTGTGGCTCTCCTTCAAACATTTATTAAATAGAGTGTGAAGTCACGAAATTACTAATGGGCCACCAGTCTTGATATATTCGGCAGCAACGTTATCATACCCCACAGCATTACTTCATATGTTTTATTGCACACTTTATTTCTTCCATACTTATCTCGCTGACTTCATTTTTATCATTCATCCTTCTCTCCGTGAGTATCTCGACAGATTCCTCTATTACAGCCTCCTCGTTCTCAAAATTTTCCTGAAAATATTTCATCCATCTATCTCTTATTCTATCCTCATCCATTAACATTTCTCTATTCACTGACTTAATAGCTTTCATACTACATATTGCTTTCCATCCCACATCAAGATTTTGTCACCTCCTTCCAGAAAAATTTGATGTATTCCCCGAAACTCTTAGACATTTTCAAACCTTCCTCTATTTTCAGCTGCTCTTTCCTTTCTTTCACTATTTTTTTACACGCATTGTATAAATCTTTTGCCTCGCGTATTCATTCCCACTCACTGTCAGAAGATAGAGCCACACTTTTATTTTTTCTTTCACTAATTCCTTAATGTAATCATCCCACCATGCATCCCCTTTCTTCCTTACCTGCTTAGCTGTTCCACAGATTTCCTTCGCTGATTCGCAAAGGGTATTTTTTAAGTGATCCCATGCATCATGTATCTATCTCCTTACACTAAGTCTTTCAACAATTTTCCTTTCAAACTTCTCCCTAAGATCGTCTTTTTATAAATTCTCTTTTTTGATTCTAGACGGAGCCGGTAAGGAGTTCTTTTTCTGGACTGCCAGCCTTGAAACAAGTTAATTCTCGAGACTACAAGAAAATGGTCAGTTTCAATCTAGGCGCTCCGAAACACCCGAGAATCAACAATAGCGGCCCAAAAAAGCGACGTAGAGTCAACCACAACAAAATCAATAATTGATCTTTCATTCCCTCTCTCCCATGAGTATTGATGGATTCTTTTGTGATCAAAAAAGGTATTTGAAACAAAAAGATTCCATTCCAAGCATACCTCAAGCAAACTTTTACCATTCTCGTTCATCTTCTTGTCACCATACACACCGAGGGCAGCCTCGAAGCCATCCCTTCGTGTTCCCACCCAGCCATTCAGATCACCTGCGAAAATAATTCTTTCATTGCCTCATTTCACGTTCATTACATCCCTAACATTTTTCCAAAATTCATTTTTCACTTTGTCCTTTTTAGAATTAACGGGGGCATAGCCTATAACTAGAAACACCCCCGTGACTCCAATTTTGAACCGGATCCACATTAGTCTGGCACTGACAAATTCTTCTCGAGAACAGTGCTGCAACACCCTGGCACGCTCGGCCTCCCGCACCCCGGACTATAGCACCAGCATGAAATATTATAATTATTATAAATAACAATTAGTGAAAGTAAATTAAGTTGGTATTATTATTTTATTTTTTTGTCAACTGATTGAGCAACATTGTAGATTGACGTTTAAAAAAAATATTGATTATTTTATTTGTATATATCTACTTTTATATGAGTGATTCCACCAACATGTTTCAGAAATTACCATTCCATCAACAGGGTGTTGCATATTTTTTTTTTTTTTTTTTATTATATAGATTTATTATATACAACACTCTGACGATGAAATGGTAATTTCTGAAACATGTTGGTGGAATTACTCATATAAAAGTAGATATACCTATACAAATAAAATAATCAATATTTTTTAGTGTTATTATTTTCAAATAGTATTTAATAAATGGGCTTTCACAAGAAAATTTCGAAACCATATTTTATAATTAGGTCCATTATAAAGATTTAAAAAAATGCATTGAGAGATTAAAAAAAATATACGTAACTTATTTAATGTGAGTGAGTAAGCAGCACATAATCAAAAATTAATCTAAAATTGTATAGCCAGAACGGGTGGGTGCCTTGCCATTATTTATGATAATGATCTTTAATAATATAAAACTAATCTACAGAAATTAGCGAAACTATCTGCAAAAAATATCTACAAAACTAGAGCATAACAAAAACAAAATACGAACATTATATAATAACCAAAAAATAACGATAACTGTTTCAAAACTATTGTTCATAATAAAAATTATACCTGTTGTTTGTAAAAAGCAAAGTGCATAAAATATATAAAGTGAAAGCGAAAGCATATATTTATTTACCTCATCTTTTTTTCCAGAATACTACAGCACGGTGCAAGTGATAATTCCATGTTTGGGGGCAAATCCAGATAGCGATGATGCACAAACACATGCAAAGTGAACAGACAGAAATATTACAAATAACTGCAAATAATTATACACAAACAGATATTTAATAAGCCTAGAGACTACTGCTCCCGGAGACTACAAACCGTCTGCTTCACTTTTTGGACTGCTGAAAATTTGTTAAATAATATATTCAGTGGTACGAAATAAAAAACGGAACAGTTGAATAATTGTACGATCAGCCTGCGTGGTGAAATTAATTACATCCGATTTATGTAATGTGATAATTTGCGCTTGCCACGTAGAAAGCAATTACAGCAGAGTATGTAATACATAACACGTAACAACTCAACACAAAATGTTGACAAAACTCAACATTAACTACGATATTTATATTTTTTAAATAATTTAAACTATGCAATAACCACAATCTGATTTATAGTCATCAAAAGATTACAAAAACTTGCCATGATATTTTGTCTATTGTCTAGATTACCGACCAGGATGTAGACCAGGATGTCGGGGGTTTTATTCTCATCCCGAGAGACCAATAAGTTCATTTCACTCGGTTTAAAAATATTAACCTAATAATATTAATGTGACACATTTACATAATATGTGCATCTCATTTAAAAAAAGTATATAATAAAATAATTTTACAACTAATTAACATAAGCTAGTTTTTATTCATATTTTTAATTATTATATTCGTATATAGGGTAACAGAGCTAGTCCACATTACAGGTAGACTCCTGCCTTAATTATTGAATTTAAATTTCTTAAATTCCTGCAAAACCTTAAATTTTTACAGAAGGTTTTTATATTTTTATTTTACTTGTATTGAAGCGAATGAATTTTTCATATTCAATATAAGTTACTGTAATGATAGTTCAATGTTTTACAAAAAAATGAAGAAATTTGGTCATGGTTGCTTGAAAATTTTTGACCTATAATTAAGGCAGGAATCTACCTGTAAAGTATTGTCTGGCTCTGTTGCGACTTGTATACCTTCAACAGGCCAAGAGGCCTAATTACTCAAGTCGTTACATTACAAAATCACTCAAGCTCGATTAAATCACATACATTTATTGTGACCTCACCGGGAATCAAACCCGGAATCCTTGGTGTGGGAAACCAGTGTCATGTCTATTGGGCTACGAGGACCGCCTATATTTGAAACTATATTCCTTATAAATCGATTTTTTTCTAGATCAACAAAAATAACAACTACAACAAAGTAATGCTACTGGGCGCTATCCTGTTTAAGCACATATTACATTAAGTCATGCATAATAATAAAAAACATAACACAAACATATAATTATTACCAATGACTAAGAATTTTGTGTGTACACGGATGAGACTTCTCAAGAAAGTCACATAAAGGACTACAGAATTGAGAGGAGAGCGAGATGTCATTCATTGCCTGCTGTATTTTGTACAAAGAGTAGAATGAGCAACTGATACATGGCAACCTTTACCGCCAAATCTCAGAGATGGGAGATCAAGTCTCGTCCGTGTACTCGCTCCATCAGAGAGTTGTGTAATTTTTAATTCATCCAATGTCTAATTTACATGCATATTTATAAGAAAATTCATATTACATAATAAGTCTTTAATTAAAGGCTAAAGATTTACTATTACAAAAATGAAGTAAATGGAAACCAACAGAAAAAGACAACAAATGCCCAAAATCCATATTGAATGTATACATATATTAGGTGTGCCCAAAAAAGGATATTTATTGAATTAAAGATGAATTTTTATAAGCAAATTTATTTTAACAACTCTATACATCGAAATTATTTCCCATCGATGACTTTTGTCCATCGTCCTAGCAACTACGGACAAAAGTCTAATAAACACTATAGGCTCTGATGCAAAACACTCTGTTGGGGCCATTTTTATTTCAGTAACGCTAATTAATGCGTTTTTTTGTATAACTTTATATGTTTGGAGACAATGAAAAAATTCTTCCCACAAAAAGACATGCAATCAAAATGGCAAGCGAGGCACAACTGACATTAATTAGCTAGTTTAAAAAACATCTTTTTGGGTTACACTATTATATTAAAACAATTGTATAATGTAAAACTAGAGTTTGTATGACTCAAAAATATTTATGTAGTGTCAAAGTGGTTAGAAGTCATCTTCCCTTTATTCAAATTATATCTCTGAGCGATCTCACAGAAGAATCACACCCTTCAAAAGATAAAAGGATATAACTTACAGATACAATGTTTAATTCAAAGTATGTGTCCATTCAAAATGAGAGTTACGAGCATTTAATTTTTCACAGTCAACATAATAATGTCATCTGGAGGTGGACTTGAAATATTTTGAAGTTGTTAATGGCAATAGCTATAAAAATGATTTTCACAAAGCGCTGCAGTTGTATTTGAAAAAAATATGGTACTTTTATTACTACGAATTAGCGGTTTTTGAAAATATTACACTATGTATATCTAATTACAGTCTTTCAGCGCACAAACAAAAATTATAAATTTTTACTTTGGTAAAGCTGCAATAAAACCAATTTTTTTTTAACCAATCGACTGCCAAAAGATGTAAATATTAGAGATGTGCTACTATGACTTTGGCCGACTAGCCGATTAGTCGATTGTAAAGAGGCTGACTAGTCGGCCAAGCCGATCACGGTTTCAGGGGTATTCGGCAATTTCTGTAATGTCCCTAATAAATATACAATATCTGAACCTGGTGTATAAATATAAATTAAATTATTTATTTATTATTAAAATATATATTTTCTACTGGATAATGCTATTGCCATTGTAATTACTTAGAAAGGTTTCAATTCTGTACAACGTAAAACACGATTTCAATGTGGGATCGTGATCATTTACAAAAAAAGTTTGTGCTGGACTAATGAACCAAAAGAAGTGTGAAAGGCAATAATTTGGTGGTTGCCTTTGTGTGCTAATTATCAAGCGGAAGCAAAGTGTATAAATATTAATCACCTGGAGCTTAACATGAGTTCTGCTTCGTCCGGTGTCATACTCTCTGGTCCCTTGGCTGCGACACACTCTGGGTCCCACTTTCCTCCATCGTCACTCCCATCCTCCAGCACAGAAGCTTCAGCCCTCTCGTACTCGTTCAAGCTGCTGGTGGAGGTCATGTGAGTGTCGTGCAGGGAACTGTCTGGCCGGAGTATGTCCCCGTCTGACGGCATACTCCACTGGCTGTTGACTGATTTGTCCAAGACCTCCATTGAGCCCTCGCTAACGAGGACTCCGGAATCCTGCTGATGCGCAGATACAGTGTCGTTGAGGAACATTTCATCTGATGAAATCTTATTATTTAAATTATCACTATTTAAGATAAAATCAGTCTTGGGTGTGGCCGTCTCTATGTAGAGGGGGCGGTACAGATCGGGGGGGCTTCCGCGGCTTTCCAGTTCAGCAAGTACAGAATTGGTGATAATCCCCGAGTCCGGAGTGTGCGGAGCCTCTTCGGGCCGATATTGAAGAACCGGTTGTGCCCCAGGGACCTGGAAATGCATGTCGGGGGCCTGAGGTGGCTGGAAAGAGTAGCGCTGGGGTTCGGGAGGTGGCTTGAGACGAGCTTTGATCTCGGGAGAAGGTTCGTTGAAGCCACCTTCGTCCTCGGCACTGGAGGCCCGAGAAGGAGGTCGTCCGGAGATGTTGAGACACATGGAGGCAATCACCTTGGATCGCTTCTCCGACTGTGTCAGTTCCCCAGGTTCGGGCTCCCGCATACGCTTCTCATGCTCCGGAGACTTCTGGCAGGAGCGACCTAAAAAAATACATGTAATATAGTATTAGACTTGCCTGTAAGCACTAAGCTTACATAATTCTGGGAACTAACAAGTTAGTGACTTTATTATATTGTGGAATATCTCATCGGCCAAGAAACGGATGTCCCCGGCCGATGTAACCCCTGGCCCCAATACAAAGGGATGAAATGTAAAAGTAGCGCGCGCGGGTCAGGCCTCGGCTGACCTGCCGATGTATAATGATGTCTTCTCAAGAAATATTTAATTACTAAAAGTAACTTTTGCAGATTTGTTACAATATGTTATGTGTATACAATATAAAATTACTAACAAGTTAGTGACTTTATTATATGGTATGTGTATACAATATAAAATCACTAGACATGTAATCTTTTAAATTAATTTACAGGCATACGGTTTGTTATGAGCAGGTTAGATATTATATTTTTGTAATTATATATTTAAAAAAAATTCTTTAGTCTCAAGTAGTCCTGTCTTAGCCACGAAAACAGGATAAATGTATGGAATCAAACCCACACTCATAATCATAAACTCAGCCCTCATGTTAATATTGAGGTGATTAATTTAATAATTTAAATTGCTATAGGTCAAGTGAGGGGTATAAAAGCAAATGGGGCAATATCTAAAAACAAAATTAATGTTTTGAATGCAGTCACCGAGGATTACTAATTTAGAATTGGAGATTTTATAGGAAATACAACTATAACCCTTCCAAAATCATGTTTTGGCCAGTATTAGCCACCATTAACAGTGAGGCAGTAATATCCACTTCAACCAATAACTCCCAGTGACAAAATGGCCGCTTCATACTAAAGTGAGAGTAGATGTCGATTTTAGACTGAAACATTGTAGAAAAGAGATATATCCAATTATGTAAATAGCAAAAGCAGCAATGTCCACTATTTGATAGAAAATACAGCAATATCTATATTTAAAAGTTGAATATTATTTTATACGATTATATAAAAGGTAAACTAAGGTGGCATTGTTTTAAAAACTTATTTCCAATAAGATTTCATTACGAACTAATCATTATGCCGTTTCTCGGGGTATGCAGAGAGGATAGAACGACATATTCTTCTATCTTGACACACAACTTTTGCTAGAATGCCATTATGTACCCCTAGTCTTGCTTCCTTTAACAGATTCTTACTGGCCATAATTATATTTAGAGCACCGCAGATTTCATAGATTCCAGAAATTTCCTTGAGAAGTGACAGGTTTTTTGTATTTATCTACGAAACAATGGGGTATTTCTGCCTTTGCTTTTATACACCTATGGAAGATATAAGAAAATTAATAATTTGGCAGATTAAGCCCTATCAGAAGGTAAATTGTACCGGGGCAGTTAAATGATTTGCATCAAACATTAATACCTAGTTAAATCATTAATGCAGTGCATGGAATGACTAGTTAAAATAATGCAGAGATCTGAATAGTTTGAATATATTGACTGTTTTAGGAAATAAATAACTCGTTCAAAATATTGTTCTTAGACCAATATCTGGAATCTGCTTACTGAAACAAATATAAAAATATATTCGAAAATTTTCTTGAATGGAATGACGTCAAAGTATTTGGCGCCAACACCATTTCAAAGTGCAATATATCACAGAAAAGCAACTTAATTTGTTCCGTGACGCAAGTGCTATAAAACTAAATAATATATGATATAAAAATATACATCAACAGACACGAATATTTATGTAGTACAAAACACGCAAATATAATATTTTCGTATAATAATACCGTATTTAATTGGTATATAAACAATAAATAAAAGTAAAACATACCTATATCAAATTGATCATTTTTACATGCATTATCTTCTGATGGTATATGTAAAGAGTTTATCTAATTTAACCTCTCGTTCTGTGGTCAATTCTAAACTTTAATTAAATTCTTTAAAATGTCTAACCAATATATTACTTCCTAATATTATGATTTCAAACATAAACAATTCTAAATATTCCTGAACTCTAACCAAAAAGTGTTTCAAATATTATTTTGTTCATTTAGAAATCCAATAAATGTCGAAGATAATATCATCGCGTATAATATAAATCGCGAAAACACGTACCAAAAAACTTCAGAATCGAACAAAATACTCCAAATAAAAATAGATAGTATATGAGTTTGAAATATTTAAGGGGTCGGGTTTTGAAAAAATCTTTAAAAAGAAATCAATACAACAAATATTAACGGAGTTCCAAGAAGTTTACAGAAAGCATTTTATCGCAGTATAAACAACTCTATAAATATTAAACGCGTTTTTATCGAAATCATATTTTCCAGATCGGTGACCAAAATATCTCGAAAACTATCCGATCGATTTTTTTTCTAATTTTACGAAAAACTAGAACTTAACGAATATATTTTTTTTAAATTCAACATAAACCAGTCATTTTTTAGCGTGAAATCGAAATTTTTACTTTGAACCTTGCCATTTTTTATCATATCGATATTTTTCGAAATCCTTCGTTCATGGACTCTACGATATGTAATAATAACCCATTTAATTTAAGGATCCGAATTCGAACAGGAGTGGTCACCGCAAAACATGTTTTTTCAAAGGCAGTCCAGGGACAATGGCTGTATAGTATCCATTTTATAACAATTTTTAAAACAATTCTTAACCCCTAACTAGGCATGAATGATCCCTTAAGAAAACATAAGCTCGGCGCCACACTAAGCGCATCTTCCGCCGCGTCTTTTCCGTACAACATGCGCTCATCAAACGCACTACGCGGATTATTGGTCGATCGAATTGCTTCGCGAATTGAAGCGACGGAACAAACACGCGGCGGATCATCCGCTTAGTGTGGTGCTGGCCTAAAACTCGAGATTTAAAAACGGAAGTTTAATTAAATTTAGATGGAAAAATGCAAACGAAATGTCTTCTCTGCTGACAGTAAACAATCGAGATATCATATCCGATTAGAGTCATTCTCGAAGCAAGCGCGTCGCGGCGATACTAACCGGTGCATCGCGAGCAAAGCCTCCTTATCCTAGAGCACATGGCCCTCGCCGTCCCTGGACACGGCGGGCTCTTCTTCCGTCGGCTCTTGGCTCTCTCCCTGCATCCGGAGGAACTCATCCAGGACTTCCTACCGCACAACGCAACGGTTACCGGAAGTCGGGCGCAATCATTCCGAGACCAGGCGGGCACCACCGTCACCGGCACTCGTGTTTACTTTTATAGCACTGATCACTATTTTTATTATCATTATTTTACACAATATTCTATAGATTTGTAATAAATATATTTCTGATTATTGAGCTCTTTAAAACACGCATATTTTTCACCTCACGCAGTAAGAGAAGAGGTAGTGACGTTACAGGTGAGACCAGCAAGGATAGCGTGAATCTAAAAAACTTTAATACCTACAAGAGGTATCATATATAAGGTTCTGTAATAGTTTCTATAACTAGAAAACATCAAAAACCTCAACATATAAATCTTATAAAACAAACAAAAAACAAGCGAACACAACGTAAGCCAAACAAAAACATAACGTAAGTTATTTTGAAGTCGGCGGCTTCGTAATATCGGGCTTCCGCTATGAGTGGAAGGGAAATTAAAATAACGTAATTCGAATTTACGTTAAGTCGGGTTATTACTATGAATTGTTTGGGCACTATTTCACGCAGAAGATCATTACGTGTGACGTTCTCCACGGAGTTACGTAACCCTTTTATTTTAAAGAAATAAGTAATAATGTACAGTGCGCAGTCATGATCGGAGCCCAGCGCGTTCAACTGTCAGTCAAATTCAAATCACATGACATTCAATTGTAAATTAATTGTCCAGGCATATACTTGTATATGCAGGTATATTTTTAGAAAATTGGGAAAACAATGCAGTGTGTTCGTGTGTTGCTGTAAAACACAAGCAAAGTTGGTCGAAACCGTAAATATAATCGGTAATACGAGGTTACAGTACAAAAATGAACTCTGTCGCTCCCAGCTCCCACAATAAATCATGGTGTAACTCCGAAGATAATGGATAAAGGGCATTACAAAACTCAATTCATCACTCGTGATCATAAAATGTTAGAACACATATTATCATCACGTGGTTCCAATGAGTAACACGGCGATTTAAAAAATATATGGAAAAAAAATCGTAAAACCTGCAAATACAGATGGAATAACTTTGGTTAATTTAGATTATAATGTCACCGGGGCGGTAAAATAAGTTGGTGGGAAAATGCATAATGTCAATGCATATAATCCATCGATTTTTTGCGTTTTCCACCAATCAAACAACTAGTTTTCGTAAAAATCTACGCATTCAAAAAGAGATTACTATAAACTAAGTTGATGCAATGGTACTTAGTTTTATATTCTTTGGGTCGAAAATGGGTGGTAGGTATTATATCTGGAACGAAGAATCCCAGTTATAATAATTTCGTTGTCTGTCCGTCCGTTCATCCGACCATCCATCGTAACTTCGTGTAACGTCCGTAACTTTTTTATAGTATATAAACTTTTTTCTTTTTTATAAAAGGAACTGACACACGGCGTTATTTTTGACGGGTTACAGCTAGCTGATATATTCAAATCATTAAATCGGGACAATACACATTTTTATTTAATAAATTATGAAGAAATTTAATATCTAGGCAATTGCGTCTAGAAGCTAGAAAGGATGCAACAATATTATACATACACAAAGTCATTCAGACGAAAGATTACGTGGAGTTGACTGAATGTGTAATCGCTTCATATACACTCGCTTGTCTACATCTGTCTGCCTATCTTCTCTAATATTAATTTTAAGAGATAAAAAATTAATACGGACAAAAAAAACAAGCATCCAGCGTGTATCAAATTTTGAAATGTGTCGGATGAATGTCGCTGGCGCCGCGCCAGCAGGTAGCGCGCGGCACGCAGACGCCGGGGGAACGCATTCTTCTTTTATTACAAAACTTTGGATGCGAAAAGTGTGCGGCGCGCTGCCGAGAGTGAAAGTTCACAGACACGGCGAGAATACAGCGGGTAAGGTGTTTTGGTTTCCGCCATCTCTGTCCGAGATACTCCCGGCAGGGCGGGCCCCGCGGCAACGCGTCTCACGATTCAGACTGCGCAATTTTTAGTCATTTTTTTTTGAGTAATTTTTTAATTAATAGCATGCCAAAAGAAGTCAGCAAGTAGGTGCGTAACACTAGGATGTGTGCTTCCCCGATGTATCATCCGATAGAACATTTGGACAAATAATTTTTTTCCTGAAAACATAAGTAGATACATTGTCACGACGACTAAATGAATGAGGGTGTGTCGGGCCTACTCGAGATATTAACTGCCTAACTTAGCTTCACGCCGTTACGCCGAATACTCTACTATCACGACACAAATTCTCGCCTCATCGACATTCATACATCTTCGCACGCAAGCTCACCGGTTGTTGAGGCTCCTGATACGATCATCTTTCAATATGTGGTTTACCTAGTCATGTTGCGGCCGTCCTCTATTTCTGGCGCTATCGAGTTTTTTCTTTCTTTCAACACTTTCTTCGTCCATTCGTTCAACATTCGATTGTACCACCCAAGAAACCCTACTTTAATCCCACTCACTAACTCGCTATTATTATTAATATTATGAAATAACTCGGTTTAATATCTTTACGGTACACTGATGAAAATCATCTCATTTATCCCGTGTTACCGCAAGAAATTACATTTATAAGTATTTTAAATAAGAACAAAATGATTTTGCTAGTTTAAATAACTTGAAAATACTTAGTGTCGTATAAAACATTAAATTTGAAAATAATATATATAATTCGGAGTAATCATTTAGTCTTGTATCTTTTCTACTATTTTTTTTAATGGAGATGCGAACACACAACACATTTCACATCAATACCCTTACTATTTTCAAACTAAATGCTTGTTCTGCGAAAATAGGAGTATAGTATATATTAAAGTGCATATAATTTGCGCCCTCGAAAGCAGTAATCAGTCCGCCCTCTACCTCCGCGGGTAAAGGTCGTCCTCCTGATGACGTTGAATAAGCATTCAACGAAACGTCGAGAATCGTTTCTCGGAAAAACATACGGTTCGTATAAAATTTCCGCAACTATTTACAGTTAAAGGAGTATAGTATTCTGGAATGGGGCTCGAAACACCGACCACTTAACCACAGGACCAACAAGCTACTCAAATATTTATAACATCGGTATATTTGTTTTTTTTTTTCACCGTGAAATTAATGTATGATCTCTATCCATCTTACTACAAATGTTTTTTTTTATCGCAGCTGACATTCAAGGTATCAATTTTGCGTCGGATTGAATTCAAAAATACTTTCAACGACGTTATTCTCTAAATATTGCGTATTCCATATGGAATTTAGATAAACATGGCCATAACATTCGGAGCATTCATCAAGACCCGTTCAGCAAACGGCTTTATTCGTTTTAAACAAAGATTGAATTCTAAAGTAATTATTATTAGTAGGATTCGCTTAAAATTGTTTTTCACTACCTAGTCGTTTCTACGTGCAGATGTTGTTAAAGATTTGCCAAAACGTTAATTTTTTATTGCGAGTATTTACGCAAAATATTACAGCTCTAATTGTCTCGGTAGACCTGTTTTACTGCACAGCTAGGAAAGGGTTAATTAAATCTAAAACTTCGCCGCCGCGCCGGGAGGGATGTAAACGACGTATAGGAGGCACCAGGAGAGAAAAATTCACGAGGAAATTACTTGAAAGGAAATTTTAAACAAACGTACAAATTGAAAAGTCAATTTACACATCGTGGAATATTAACTTGACAAATATCTACTCAAACGAGAAAGTGGAACGAATTCTTTCGTTTGCTTTGTTGAATAATGATCAAACGACCGGCTGCCTGATCGCGATGCGTAAAGTCTGCCCGGAATCGGTGGTTACCCATCTAATAAGTTAAAACTTTGTATAAACCGCAGAGACTGTTTTTAAACGTCTCCGGTTTCGATACCGTATATATATATATATACGGACGCGAAATAACTTAAGTAAATTAAATTTGTAAAGGATTCTACTGCTAGGCGATTCAAGTGTGGCCTCATTTGTTGTGGGGAAGAGTGGAATTTGACAGTGGGACATCGAAATGCGGAATGGATTAAGTAATAGATTATTTAATACATTCCCCATTATTATATTATATAATAATAGTTTTTAACTATATTACAATAGCGAGCACAGAAATGTGCCCACCCTCAAAATAATAGATTTCTTGTAATATGTCAGATTTTGATAAAGTTTATTAATACCTTTTAACTTCAAATTATAAAGTAACCGTTGAAACGGAAAATAACAAAATTTGAGAGGACTTTTTATTCGCATCGTGTGGAATGCATTTTTTAAAAAAATATTTAAGTTTACATAATATTTTACATATATGATACACATTATTTAATTTTGATGGATTTTTTCAAATTTTTACAGTCCTATGAAAGTATAACTTATGTATGGAACCGGAGAATGTTACAAGTGTGATAGATAACTATCACACTTCTGGCATTCCCATATTATTAAGTGCATTTTCCAAGATGACTTCGCGCCATACCATCAAAGATCAAAAACTTTTCATAATCGACATAAGTTAATGTAATGATAGTTCAACTTTTTTCAAAAAATAAGTCAGAAATATTGAAAAAAAAATGCAAACTTTGATACTGCATACCTCTATAACTATTGATATTAGGTCATGGTTGCTTGAACATTTTAGACTCATAACATAGTCAGGAATCTACCGGCCAAGTTTCCGCTGCTAGCTCTGATACCCCCTGTATATACAGGGTTATTTGTAAAACATTAATAACCTCGCAGGGCTATATTCCTGCCTTGATTACGAGTCGAAAATGTTCTAGCTATTATGACCTAATATCAATAGTTAAGGAGATATGCGACATCAAAGTTTGCATTTTTTTTTTCAATATTTCTGACTTATTTTTTTGCAAAACGTTAGACTATCATTACAGTAACTCATATCAGTTACGAAAAATTCATTCGTTTCAATACAAGTTAAATAAAATGATAAAACCCCGAAAAAATTCCAATTGGAATGTTTTCTAATTGGAATTCGAAGGTTTTTATTTTTTTATTTGTCTTGTACAAAAGGGAATAAATTTTTTATATTCGATATAAGTTCATGTAATGATAGTCCAACGTTTTACATAAAATAAGTCAGAAATATTGAAATAAAATTGCAAACTTTGATGTCGCATATCTCCTTAACTATTGATATTAGGTCATAATAGCTTGAACATTTTCGACTCATAATCAAGGCAGGAATATGGTCCTGCGAGGATATTAATGTTTTACAAATAACCCCGTATATATTTTTTATAATATAAATTGAGAGGACATTTTCCCTTACAATCCATGTTATTTCATCACGCGAGGCAGAGTGCCGGATCCCCCATCGCCCAGCAGCCCGGCGCCGGTCCAGGGCGGACTCGTTGCGGTGATTTAACGCGCCGCCCAATCACGAGGGCTCGCATCACGCTGCCCTAATTCGACTCGACGCTTGTATTAGAGTAGAACCTCGTTAATTCCAAATTCAAGGGGCCCGAAAAAACATTTCAATTACGCGGAACCCCGTTCGTTCAATATTCAAGGTACAAAAAAAATCGTAATACTCGTGAAAAAAGACAATAATTTTGTGAAAATCGTCTACATTATTTGCATATTTCAAGAAATCATTTCGAAAACGCAACATTGATTATGCTAATACAAATTTATTACGCGATATTTCTATTACCAAAGTACCCGATTATACAGGGTGTACCAGAGCTAGCAGCAGAAACTTGGCAGGTGGATTCCTGAATATGTTATGAGTCTAAAATTTTCAAGCAACCATGGTCTAATATTAATAGTTATGGAGATATGCAGTATCAAAGTTTGCATTTTTTTTCAATATTTCTTACTTATTTTTTGCAAAAAGTTGAACTATCATTACAGCATCTTATGTCGATTATGAAAAATTTATTCGCTTAAATACAAGTCGAATAAAATGATAAAAACCTTGCAAAAATTGAAAAAAGTCATTTTTTACAAGGTTTTTATCATTTTATTTAAGTTGTATGGTAGCAAATGAATTTTTCATAATCGATATAAGTTACTGTACTGTATTTATGATAATAGCGCACGAAGAGGTAAGGTGTACCGCCGCTAATATCAGGACTCTTCGCTGTTCGCTGCATGCAAGTAGGCATGTCGCAGTGTAGGCATCGTACTTCTTATGTTAAATCGAATGAATTTTTAATATCAACTATCCTAATTTCGAATGTCTGCATGTCCGTGACTCGCTGGAATTACAACAAAACTGATGATGACTAGCCGCTAATGAGACCCGGGCCCCCGAGTATGACACGTCAATTAACGCGCCGCTCAGGTTACACGCAAGGGTCGTTATTAATTATTATTATGTCTCGTGATTCTGTATTAATTACTTTAATGATAGCCTAACGGTTTACATAAGACAAGTCACAAATATTGATGTCGTTCATCTATTTAACTGCTGAAATTTCACCCAAAGCGTAAATAATATTTTCTATACAAGACTCCCAAAAGTTTTTTTCTCTGTTGGCTACGAGACACCCTATATAATCCCCGATTAAGCGCTCAAACACAACAAAGAAACAGCGCGGCAATAAACACGCGCGTTTAACTGTCGATTGAAAAGTGAATGGCTCTCCAAAAACAATTGGCAATCTATCCAAGTCTCGAGCACTCGGCGGATCCTCACATCCTCGGCACCGACCGGGTAGACTTACTTGAGAACACAAAAGACTATTCAGAGAACGCCATGTGCAACCATGTTCAACCCTGCCGGGGCGTGGACCGATTTTTTTATTCTTCCGTTAAGGCGATCGTCTAGCAAAATGAGCAAATTTCACCATTTTTTCTCATATCTTCTCTTGCGTTTTTTATTACATTTTTGTATGGAAATATCTCATTTTAAAATTTATTCATCAGGTTACATATATTTTAAATACGAATATCTTATTAAAATGTCATAAACTAAATTAAATAATTGATTAATAAATTACCAAACCTTCGATGTTTTAAAAATGAAGAAAATTGCTTCACTTTGTGGGCCTTTTATGACTGAACGGCGTGTGAGATGTCTTTTTTATTCAATAATATTACAAAGTTAACGATTATCTTAAAATTATTACAATTATAGAAAAATCTGTTAATACGTTTACATGCAATTTATGTTTTAAAAAATACTGTTTTTTAAAAATATTTTATTTTTTTGTGGGTCTTTTTCAACTCTTTTTACATGGTTGACAACTTTTTTACTTCAATAGTCAAAAGAATAGATATTATAATTTTACAATAAAAACAAAAAAAATCAAAATCTTTGTCGATATTCCTGATTTTAGATATTTAATCAAGACGCAACGTATTTATGACACAATACGCAGTGCCTTGATTAAATAGCTAAAATCTGAAATCGAGAATAATTTTTTGATTTTTTTGTATTAATTTTAAAATAAAAATGTCTATTCCTTTAATTTATTAAAGAAAAAAAGTTATAAACTATTTTAAAAGGATCGAAAAAACTCACAAAAAATAAAAATAATTTAAAAAACAGTATTTTTTAAAACATAAATTGCATGTAAACGTATTAACAGATTTTTCTATAATTGTAACAAATTTAAGATAATCGATAACTTTGTAATATTATTGAATAAAAAAGACATCTCACACGCCGTTCAGTCATAAAAGGCCCACAAAGTGGAGCAATTTTCTTCATTTTTAAAACATCGAAGGTTTGGTAATTTATTAATCAATTATTTAATTTAGTTTATGACATTTTAATAAAATATTCGTATTTAAAATATATGTAACCTGATGAATACATTTTTTAAATTATATATGTTCCTACAAAAATGTGATAAAAAACGAAAGAGAAGATATGAGAAAAAATGGTGAAATTTGCTCATTCTGCTAGACGATCGCCTTAAACGAAGCAATGAAATCCTGAGTATTTCCAACGTTCTTATGGAATTCTGTAGAAACGCAGCAAAATGTCGACGAAATCTTTTGTAAAAAATTAATAATAATTTAATATTTTTACTAGCTTCATCTTGTCAACGTTTTCGTGTTTGGTCAGGTCCTAAAGAATAATTAGGCGTCTGACACACATGCTTCTTTAGTGGCACGTGAGCATGCGCAGTATCGACCTTGACAGTGGCATGCTTATTAGTGGCATGTGTGTACGCCCATTGCTAGAAATGAGCATGCCACCTAGTGGCATACTCAAAAATCAACCGCCGGTTGATTTATAAGCATACCACTGTCATTCACCATAGAGAAGGGGTATCTTTGGAGCATGTGTGAATAGACTTGCTTATTTATGAGCATGCTTATGTCATTCGCGGGCTTCGCGGCTAGTATTATCGATGCGATCTTCTCAGTCCGCGACAGATGAAACAAATATGGCGCGTTGGGGAGATGATAAAACATTACTTTTCGTGACTTATTATAGGAATCACGAATGTCTGTGGAATACTCGGTCACCGTTGTGTAAAAATAATATAGTGAGAAATAATGTTTTCGAAACTTTATTAATAGGCATGAATGATTCAAATCTTACAATAAAAATTATATAAACTAAAATCAAAAATGTGCGGATGGAAACTCGGGAACTTTTTTGATTTATTGGTTCACTTGAATTTTCTATTTCAGTTTGCAAAGTTTGCAAAGTTGCTATAAAGTTAACACTTATTAGTTTTAATTTACGAAATATAAAAAAAACTTAATTCAGAGTAGGTCAATCAATGTTTCCATTTCAAAATCAATGTTTTCATTTTATATAATAACAATTTTAAAATTACATTAATTCTGAAAACGAAATTATTATTATTGGATAATCAGACTTATTATTTGATTGAAACTATTTGGAAACCGCATCATTCTTTTAGGCACTGCCTGGCATCTGAACTAGACCTGACAGCGTCTTAGCGTTTCTTGAGTAAGTTTTATATCGTGTATAGAGAAGGAGAACGGTAAGAAAGATATATAATGCAAGTGTTGACGGCGCCAGAAATAGAGGGCGACCACGGGAGACGTGGCATGACCAGATTAACCAGATACTAGAAGATGGTCCTGTTAGAAGTCTGAACAACCGTCGAGCTTGCATGCGAAGATGTATGAATGTAGATGAAGCGAAAGTTGTATGTCAGGACAGAAGAGTACGGCGCTCTATCCTCTCTGCCTACCCCCACGGGGAAACGGCGTGATGGTAAGTTAGTTAGTTAGAGAAGGAGTATGAATGAGTTAATTTTTAATTTTTTAAACTTTGTTAGTAAGATCAATTATATGCTTTTTCCACTTAATATTATTATCTATTATGATTCCAAGGTATTTAATATTATCTTTTTCTTCAATTGATAGACAACTGTCATTAAAGTATCTTTAAATACAGGTTTTTAATTAAAATAATGATTTCCGTGTTATTTTTTCTCTGTTGAATATGTTCTGAGCTGAGAAAATATATTTTATCAGTATTAATTGATAGCAGATTTTCATTCGTCCATTTTTTAGAAGTATTTACACCTTCGTTTGCTATAGTTTTAGCCTCAGTCCACGTTTTTTAATTGAATATTAGAACCATATCGTCTGCATAAGAAACTATTTGGCCATGAAATTTCAGTGAATGTCTCAAAAACGTTAAATACTCAAAAATAACCAAAATTTCTAATGAATCGCATTTCAATATTATGGTATACTGTTTATAATTTTATTGTAACTATCATACATGGGAGAAAAAACGGTAAAAACATGACTATTCATGATTTTTTATTAGTAGTTTGATACAAATACGATAGGTTAACTAGTCATGATTTTACCAAACTAAAATAATACAAATTTTAGGTCTGGTTCTAACGATGAACGGCGAACTGTCAATCATGATTTGGCAACATCTATTGAAAACGAAGATTCCACAAGTAAAACTGACTCTTGTGACGATAATATCCCGTTGGCTTTATTATGTAGAAAAAGGAAGCAAGGTTGTGGTCCTTATCAAAGCTACGAAAGGAGCGTACGGAAAAACGCCGAAAAGGCGAAGAACATGTAACCGCAAAAGGAAAATGTGTACCTAAATGTAATCCTGGTAGATTTTCAGATAATTGTAGAACAAAATGTCGGCAAAAGCTTGAGAAAATTAATTTGAACCAACTTTACAATGACTACAGGGAATTACCATCCAGAGAAGCGCAAAAAAGATATTTGAGTGGATTGATTGCAATTAAACCAAAAGAGCGAACAAGAACACATAATTTATAATTATTCATTTAAGAACAGAGAAGTAACAGTTATTTACAATATAGATGGAACAGAACGAAAAATTTGCAAAAAGTGTTTCGTGAAAACATTCCGTGAAGGCAGGGGTTTTATAGACGAAGTCATAAAGAAGAAAAAGATCAGCTCATCGTCATCTGTTATTGTAATATCTGATCAAAGAGGTTTACGGGATCCTGAAAATAAACGTTCTGACCATGAAATTCAATACGTCAGAAACTTCATTGACAAATCTCCAGCTTATAAAAGCCACTACTCCCGGGCCCGTACGAATAAAAAATACTTGCATCAGGATTTGAACATGAAGATATTGTACAAATATGAATATTGAATAAGAAGGACAATGGAGAAGAAGGATTGCCACCAGTGGGCATTACGCTGTTCCGTAGCATTTTTAAGTCATTCAATTTGAAATTAAAAAAAACCTTCAAACGATACTTGCAAAACTTGCGATTCAGATTAAAACTCGTGAGGTGCAAATGAGAAACAAAATTTTGAAGAAAAAAGACTGTTCATCAAACAAAGTAAAGCAGAATCAAGAAGAAAGAAAGGAATTGAGTAAGCAAAGTGAAGGAAAAATAGTTTTTGCTGCATTCGATCTACAAAAATGCTTGGCGACACCCTATTTATCAGCTGGGATATCGTTTTACAAAACGAAGCTATGGACTTATAATTTGACTGTTCGTAACATCACAGAAAAACGCACCGTTTTGTTTGGTACGAAAGTATCGCACAAAGAGGTGCGGATGAGATTACATCGTGTTTGTTTCGATTTATCATGGAGGTAGCAGATACTGTAGAGAAGATAATCTTCTATTGAGATACCTGCCCAGGACAAAACAGGAATAATATTTTACCATTAATGTTTGCATTAGCTGTCAATCGAAAAACCAATTTGAATGAAATTCATCACTAATGCTAGCTGTAGCGAAAGCCAGCTGTAAAGTAGCTGTAGCTGTACAGAAAATATCGCTGACATGGTCGTGTGGAACGTATGAGCGAGGAAAGGATGCTTAAGAAAATATTGACAAAAGGCGTCCGCGAAAGACCTGGCACGATACAACAAATTTTGGAGGATGGCTCCGTTAAGCAACCGTAGAGCATGCATTAGAAGAATGTGGCGTTCTACCCTCTCTGCCACTTCTGCGAAGAAACTTATCAGGTTTTCACGGCCATTCTTCTGTTTGTGTAGTGTTCTGGGATATTCTGCTGTGTATATCTGACCTACCTGGCCGAAGTTTCGGGTCTCATTGCAGATAGGGGTCAACTAGAGAGATGAGATATGGACGGAAGAGTATCCCAGAAAACTACCCACAGGTTAGTTAGTTAATGGCGCTGATAGAAAGTCGTAGTTTGACATTAAAGCACGGGGTAAAAGCGTATTATTAGGGGAATAACAGGTTGCACACACTTTGCCAAGACCCTCAGCAACAATGAAAAAAGCTAATTTAATTTTGTAAACACTGTAAATATTTGTAAACATTGAAACATTGTAATTGAAACATTTTATGTGGGGATGCATACGAAATATTACGCAAAATAGTTGAGTAGATAAGATAAATAATTAAAATAAAAAAGTTATATATTACAAGAAAACTCTAACAAAATGCTGACACTCAAGTGTGTGCCTTAGGTCTGTGTCAGGCGTGTAACAAAATTTCCCTCTGTCGCTCTTAAGAATTTTCCTTGTTATTGTACATTAAAATAGGAACCTATTTACTTTTGTAATATTCTGTGGAAAGCAAAATGAACAAAGCGCAAATAAATAATCGGGTGTTCTGTTTTTTTTCCGAAGACAAGGAAATGTCAAAACGGTACTACCCACGCCCGAGACGGAGTGCGCGGTCAGAGCGCCTCGCGTGACGGAGAGCGGCCCGCCGCGCCGCGCGCCTCGCGGTAGCAAGGGACGCTTTCACCGGATGCCGAGGTGAGCGCGACGATAGTAATTGTCGGTCCTGTTTTGCAAGGTTGTTTTCATTTAAATGCCTACGATCGTTTCGTTGAAATAAGATACCTAGGTAATACGCTTTCGTTTTCACTGCGTGCAGTGTTCGATAACGAGAAAATGTCACGATATATAAGACCGAATTTCAAAACGATACTCAAGTTCCAAGGTCGCCGAACGAACCAGTCTCGAAGTCTCGGAACTGTACGTTGCGTTGGCGGATGGAATTGACTCGTATTGGGAAAATATTTTACAGTTGCTAAAAATGTTTTGTACTTCAAGTTGTTTAGAACGAACTAATGGAGTAAATAGGCCGGCGCGAGACTACGCGAATCTTCCGCCGCGTCTCTTCGGTCGCGGAAAGCCGCTACATTCCTTTCATGCGGATATCATGCGGTTTCATGTAAAAATCCAAGTGCGGCCTGCCGCAACGGCACGCCGCACCACGGCCAGCCGCTAGTGCGTTTTAGGCCTTAGTGTTCAACTGGTTTCTTTACCGTAGTCTAGAGAAGGAAGAAAGAATTAAGCAAAATCTAATTTTAATACGATATTATTCAAAACCATTTTAAACAATTACTACATATCTGTAACATTTATGTTACGGAACAGAAAAATTATTTTAAACATCTAAATCATGACTGCCTCCTTCAAGAAATAAGACAAGTTAAACTCGCTTCTTTATCACAACGCCCTTATTTTCAAACATATGGAAATACATAATTCTCAATGTAACAATATCCGTCACAACGCTACCAGATGGCACGTTAACACAAACATACTATTTCGCGATAATTTTATTTACTGTAAAATATACATTTTTTTTTTTTTTTTTTAAAAAAAAAGAAAAAATAGAGATGTGAACACGGAATACGTGTCACATCAATATTCTTACTATTTTCAAACTAAGCTAAACGCTTGTGCTATGAAAATAGGACTAACTTGCTAGTCTGGAGTGAGGTTCGAACCAGCGACCTTTGGATCACGAGTCCAGTGTCCTAACCACAAGACCAACAAGCTACTCAATTGGCATTTTCTGAAAAACTGAAGAAAATTAAGCACAATTTCAGCAACTATTATTATTATTTGTACCTTTACCTTTATTATTATTTTATCTTATGTTTTTCTGTATTATTATTATTACCTTTTAACTATTATTATTGTAACTTTTAACTGTATTATTATTTTAACTGTCTTATGTTATTTAAAAAAAAAAAAATTGTAAAAGCCCACAAGGGCGTTAAATAAATAAATAAATAAATAAATAGAGATTATAGTACATTTGGATAAACAGAAATGGTGAGTACGTTCATATTGCAATGTGTTATGTAAATAATAATTTGTTTACATTCTAGATTGAATTCACAATATTCTTTTTTGTTGTAAAATTAAAAAATAACATAAGTAATTAATGTAAGACTGAAATTTAAACATGAAAAGACCGTAAGTTTTGATGGGCTAGTTGTTTTGGAATTCTAAAAAATGAAACTCGGACGAGCGAACAAGAAAATGATAAAATTCTTACGATTGGTGCACAAACAACTATTTTCTTTCGCTAAAATTACGTGGCCGTTAAATTATTAAAACTTCATCAGAAATTATCTTTCAATTTTAATATTTATTTTTTTATTTATCATAAAATACAACAAAAATCACGAAAGCAGTAAATTGTTATAATTAAATAATGTTTCGGTGAACAGGTACTTCAATTTATAGGTTCATCAGATATTTGGTGTACCTATTTTGTTGTCAAAAAGCTGTAGAAAAATATATGAGATACAGTGTATATATATATGTATGATACTCTTCGATAAATAATATAAACATTTTGTTTTTATAATTAATTTACTTATTCATCTCGAAAACTGAAAAGACGATGTCAGATTTTTCTGTCCTGACACTAACAATTTTTAAACTAAAGAGGACTTCAAATATCATCAAACTTAATCATTTCGTTGTCTGTCCGTCCGCCTATCCCCGTAACTTTGTGTAACGTCCGTAATTACGTTCGAATTCACGGCTAAAAAAACCGCCGGAGATAGGGCATGAACCCAGGGCAACCAAACCCGAACCGGCCGATTAACGCATTTGGGTACGACTCCTTCACTGCCAAAAATATGCTATAAATATATACTAGGGCTTAGCAAAGACGCGAACCGATGTGACGTCTTTTTTGACGGGTTATATATAGCTAGTGTCACAATAATATTGAATGCGAAACATGTTAGACCCATTAAATAAATATACAAATTCATATTTTTAAGTATCACAATTTATTGACGAAAGAAAAAATGTGTAAGTTTAGAGAAATCAATAATAATATGAGTACGTATATATAAATTTAAATGTATACATTATTTTGCTAGTGGCAATAATAACCTTGTAGTTTATTGTATTTTAATTTGTAGTTTTGGGATCCAAAAACGATTAATTTAAATTTAATGTCAAATACACAGTAACTTTTCATTAAAATATACATATATAAATGATTTACATATACTCTAGATCGTGATTATATCGTTGTACCTACTTATATTCAGTGCATTCTACCGGCTACGTATCTGTGCAGTTATTCTGTCATTTCGGCCTTTAAAACGCGAACCCGTGAAATGTTAGTAATGATTTGAATTAATATAATCTCAAAACAAGTATAAATATGAAAGTATTCGGGAACAGCCCACGGTAAGGACTGAGCACCGACATGATCGCACCAAAAGTTACTGTGCAAAATTGTGAATGCAATTTTAGGCTTTACATTTTACTTAGACTACAATATTATTCTAGCGTAATGAAAAAGTTAATCTCGAGAAAACATGTACCAAAAGGGAAATGACCAGAGAATACATTTCGCTAGATGCGCATTATTCCCGCAGAGTATTAACGGCAGCGAGATGTTTACATTTACAGCTTTAAGCCCTGGCGTAAAAGTAACGACCGTTTTTTATGAACCCGGTCGTTAATCGGACGTTATTTCCTGTCTTCCAGGATGTTTGGCTTCCAGGCCAGGAGAAAAGTGAGAGGCATCGGTCGAAGCGAGCTCCGCGGTACTCGGGTAAACAGCTGTCGCCACGAAGCGGGTATTAAAAGACACCGTTTGACTCGGCCTTCTTCCCGCTCGGAGGGCGAGACACTCGACAGAAATATACCCGCGATGGGCCGGAATGTCGCGCGGCAGAGAGCAAATAGCGAGGTCCGGTGCTGCGCGGTGGATGCAGGTTGCTTACAATGCACGCCCTGCCCGAGCAGCGCTGTGGCGCAACGACAGCGAGCGCAACAACTGAGGTATTTATTCACTAAAGCAATACGCGGCTAAGATTAGACGTACACCGACAACTGTTGTTGCCGTACCAGCGGTCCTAGGGTCAAAAACCCAGCGAACAATAAAGGCGCGGATCCTGGACCGCGCCGCACTCGACGACAAAGGCAGAAACCACATAAAATCCCTATTGAACAACGAGTAAAAAACGTACAATTTTTTGGGAAAACGCGTCGACCCAACATCTCGAAACACATTTTATCTCGTTCACTGAAATACACAGCCAAGACGCGAGCTATTTTGTAAACATCGTTTCGCGAATCAAGAAATTCACTCTAATAAAAATGTTATTACAAACAAAAAATGCAAATGAATCACTGATCCGCGGTATAGTTCTAAATGGAAATGTGTCGGTGCTCGGGGGTAGTTCGCTTTGTTTGTTTATTTAAAAAGACGCGCCGCGGCGGCTCGGCGTGCTCGTGCTCGCGGTCAGCACGACGGCCCGACACTGAGCACGCCAGCACGCGAGCACGTGGGCAGCCCCTCTCGGGGGCGGGGGCCGAGGACACTAAACCGCGGCTATATTTAAAGGCCCAAACAGACATCATCGAGAGGAACGGCTTTAATTCGTTAAAACGAAGCCACCGCGCGGAAAGCTGCGGAGCGCCCGTACCCGGCCGTCTCGGGGAATGACTAATTACGATACTTTTGTATTATTCGGCGAGATAATTCTCGACCCACTGGCCACACTTCAGCCGGGATTAGTGAGTAGCGAGACGACTCCGGGGATTCTGGTTCTGTCCCCGCGGCGCCGGTGCTGCGCCCGACTCGCGGAGGAATTATTTATCCATCCGGTAATATGGCGCATTTCTCATCCAATTAGAAGTCATTCAATTAATGTCGCCGTCCGCAACTACATTTTTAAATTATTCATTCCGGACTTCTTCCCAGATTACTTTAAATACTTCGCATCGCGCGCTGTCTTCGCTAAATGATTAATGTTTTTTGACTAGATCATCGCCGACCGAAGCGGCAATAATTCTGTCAAAGTGTGTAAGACTATCCTACCAACAAATTTTATCCTAGAGGTAAATTGTATCAATTTAAAATGCATCTTTGTCAGCGTTAATATATTAAAGGTTTGCATTTAATGGGTTAGATTTTAAATAATACACCCGATGACTTATGTCAAAAATATGAAGAATTTTCCATTGTTTTAGTCAGCAGTAACCGTTAGAGTTTTGCCTTTTTATTAATAAAAAAAACTGAACAAAACATATTAAAGAAAGACCAAGACGAAGGAATCTTTCATACGAAGAAATTTGACCAATTTTTAATTAGTTAAATTCCTTCTTGTGAAAGAATGTCAGTTTAAAGTAGGCCCTTAAACTTTTAAAAATTGATAATTTTTTATGTTTGATCATCTTTTACATAATTTTTCCACTGATTTTTAAATCAATAAATAGTTGTTGGTCACTTATTTTCCATTCCTTTGAATGAATCGATATTTTTGTTCCATAAAATACAACTATTTCGCCTTCAAACAAAGAGATCTATCACCGGTTTGTCGAGATGAGCAGAATCTTCGGGCATAAAATTGGTTTTAGCGGTCGTAAAATCTGAAAATAGTTCTATCTGCAGATATGTTTACTCCCTTGATACATTATCTTTTGATTGTATCTGGAAAACAAAGAAAATGTATGTGAAGAATGTTCCGGATATTCCGAGATAATTGTATTTCTTTAACATCATCAGCGATCAGGAATTATGTATTGAATAATTTATATCAGGGTCCAGTTTTTATAAAAATTACCACAATATATTATATTGTATTGATTGGAAAAAAAATTAATCATGTATACTGCCAGTGATGACGTATGACGTATGGAGACTATGGCCCTTACAAAAAAAAAATGTAGAAAAGCTCAAATGCACGCAACGATCCATGGAGAGACCCATGCTTGGAGTAAGCCTAAGAGATAGCATTAGAAACGACGAAATTAGGCGCAGAACTAGAGTAGTGGATATCATGGATCGTGTAGCGAAGCTAAAATGGCAATGGGCAGGACACGTTGCAAGACAGGATACTACTAGATGGCCTCCCAGAGTTCTGAAATGGAGACCTTGGGAAAATAAAGAGACATCGGAAGACCTCAAAAGAGATGGGCCGATGATATTGTCGCTGTGGGGGGAAAGAAATGGCTACAATTAGCCAACAACAGGGCAGAATGGAAAAATAAGGAAGAGGCCTATATCCAGCAGTGGAAAGACGAAGGCTGATGAAGAAGAAAAAGAAGAAAAAAATATCGTGTTATAAGATGATGATGATACAAATGAATTACACAATGAAACTTAAAGACGGTATTTTTATTATGTAATTTATGAATTATGAATTAACGAGAATCTCATAACTTAGTTCGACTCATCTCGCGCAAAAGTACAGCGTACTCACTCGTAACTTGACTCATCTCGAAGAAAAAGCTCAAGCGAGAGGATGAAAATCAGAGTCGGCCTAAAAAATTGATAGGTGCAAAGTTTGGCCGCGGGGAAATATTGTCAAGATGCAATAGAATATTGTAACAATATACAGGTGGTAGGTATACAGAAACAGCCACTACGAAAATGATTATGTGGCAATAGTTTTTCAAGTATACTTTAGAAACATTTTATAAAAAGCGTATCAATTTTAAAATCTCCGCTCTGGCTATAAAAACAGTTACAATTACGTATATCTATCTCAATTTCGTCTATTGAATAACGGCGGTTTTGTTTCTGCACCATCAACGCTAGCGCAATTTAATAACATCCAAAAAGATTATTTAAAAATACAAGGAACCTGATTTAGGGCCCGTTTATTTATCATGTTGGGACCAAGTAATCAGCAAAACTCCATATTTCTCTATCAATCTGTTATGAGCACGGGGCCAAAATCAACAAAGTACAAATTCATAAATATTCCGTTAAGGGGGGGGTAAGGTTAATTCGTACAAAAAAGGCATGTTTTTGTGAATTTTTTGTGACGACACAGTTAAAATCTCTTTCATCATCTGAAATCAAAAAATCAAAGTTCATTCGTTAGATAATAGGTTTTCCCAGGTAACGCTGGGAGGGTTTTTTGAAATTTCAATTTTTCAATTTTTTGGAACACTTTGAAGGGAAAAACGCGATTTTTTGCGAAAAATATCGCGTTTTGTTACTAATTTGTTAGTAAAAAATAAAAATTAATAACATATTTGAAAAAAAATCTCCAGCGTTACCTCGTAAATTATGTACAGAAATAGTGTTCAAAATTTCAAAAGTATCGGTGCAGTAGTTTTGAAGTTATGATGAACACCGACTTTGAAAACGTGAGATGTGGGGAAAATGCTTTAAAGTTTTACACACTGTAAAATTCAAAATAACACTTATTTTATACTTACACATAAACGTCGATGCCATGTTCACACAACAAAGAGCTTTCATCATCAGCATCTTTTTGTCCTTGTCTACGCAAAACTCTTCTAATACAATAGCACGTCCGGTAGTCCTCAGGCGAGCCGTTTCTTAGCTGCCCGAGCAGGTATAGAAAATCAGTCTGAGTATCGCTCAAATGTTCATAATTGACGATCCGATTGACTTGAATAATCCGATTGACTTGAAATTTTGACACAATATTCTTGCGATGTTGTATATTCATTTAAAAAATTAAAAATAAAATTAAAAAAAAAAAAGTTAAAAACCTTACCCCCCTTAAAACATTTTTGGGTTGTTATCCGGAATATCAGTTGATAAAATGAATTGAAAATATTTGAACGAATACATTGTAGGATTATTGTGGAAAACAGACCAAAAAAATATAGAATTTTAAAAAGATTTTCACCGTGCAAAATTGAACGCTCCCAATAGCTCCTCATCGAGTCGTCACCTTGCATTGTGCCATTTTCACGTGATAAGTGACAATGTACAATGGTGGGAAAGCCGTCTATGGAAAATATCCAGTGTCGTGTGTATTCCCCTTGCGTGGTAAAAGATTGACGAAACCATCGAGAGAATACACGTCACGTGAAGGTACCTATATAATTTTCTATTAAGTGGGTCTAGCAACACAGTGGGGCAGAGAGAAATTAATTCCATTTGTATATTAGATATTAATTTTTTTAAATAGCTTACGTAAATAACATAGAGCTGTAATGTACCCGAAATTAATTCCATTTGTATATTAGATATTAATTTTTTTAAATAGCTTACGTAAATAACATAGAGCTGTAATGTACCCGAAATTAATTCCATTTGTATATTAGATATTAATTTTTTTAAATAGCTTACGTAAATAACATAGAGCTGTAATGTACCCATAAATAAATACGAGGGGTATTTTGGAATAAATAGATTTTTGTTGTTTTTATTGATCCTATCCGTATTATCAGATTATTTTGTGTAAAAATACAGCAAGACTCCGAGTTACGCTACACGGATTAAGTAAATTCGGAGTTACGTTATTTTCGTTTACCTTTCTACCATTAAACAGTCAAAATAACTGATTTGTTTGTATAATTATTAATATTTTTATAATATTATAAGTCAAGGCCCTATGATGGACCTTGCGGTGGGATTTGAAACGTCCGCCAGAAAGATCGCAGAAGCACTGCAAAATACACCGGAAAACTCAAACCGGAAGATTCTGAACATCCGTGAAAACTAAAGAATATTTTTGACTTGCTTGTTCGTTTTTTCGTTTTCTGCTTTGTTTTATAAAATGATTGTATAATGAGAACATTTTTTAATTACAATTATTACTTACTATATCTTTTTTTAAGTTTTCTTAAATGCACGGCTATCAGAAGCTTATATCTCAAACCTCTTATAGTAAATTTCATACCCCGATTTGATTTTCCGACTTACGTTATCATTGCTAGTCCCACCTCCAACGTAACTTCGGGGTATTAACGTACTTCTTTTTAACATGCATAAATATTCGCAGCTTTATCGTTACAGCGACGGGCTAGTATTATATCATGCCATGAATCATGCTTAAGTACTAAAATATTAGTATACAAAATGCTATCAGACCAGTCCTCATATATGGATATGGGCGCAGCTGTGATATGGGTACTTACTAAGAGGAACGAAGGAGCACTGGACGTTTCTGAATGAAAAAGTTCGAGGCGTAGGTAGGTACCTTTAGACCGGTTCTAGATAATAGATAATAGTGGAGATATGAAAAGCTGAAAGAAAGCAGAATGAGATGGTATGGTCACGTCATGCGTAGAGATAAAGACTTCTCGGTGAGAACCTAGAGGTAGAGGCAGACCCCCAGCAACATATTGAGGGTCTGCCTGTTGAGAGGGAGCTGGCAGCACAAGATGTCCATTGTGACAACCCAGGACAGAAGATCCTGGTGTCTTCGTACAAGGAGGCCCGACCCTGGATGAACCGGGATAGAGGGGCAGGGAGAAGAAGAGTGGAGTTAACTCTGGAGTTAGCAGGAGCTGCACAATTAGCTGTATACTTTGTTAAAGGAGCCAAGCGTCCCTAAATTAATAAAAATTTGCAAAACTTCGGTGGTTCGGTCATGTGGAGAGAATGCCTGAACACCGAACACCGAAGTCCCTGCTGAAAACAAGACCAACATGGCCAAGAAGATTAGGAAGGCCCGTTTAAGATTAAGACGGAATGATAGCGTATCCAAAGATGTAGGTATCTGCTGCTTTAGAGATCCAGAACTGAAGAGAGTTGGCGCAAGACAGATGAGTGAGGAGGCCAAGACCCACCAGGGGTTGGAAGAGCCAACAGGGATGATGATGAATCACGGATGTTTTGAACAAAAAATCGTTGCCATACTACCACCGATACATTCTCGTAGATTTCTATTCTATCAGTGTTCTTGTTTTGTCAATTTTATAGTATTAAAAATATGGAGTAGAAATGGAAAGGAATAAAGGTTTACGGACCGAGGCTTTATTTTTGTTTTAAGTTATTATGATTTTTATCAATACATGTTATATATAAGTAATGCATTCTGCCCACGCTATACGTCAATTGTGCTCATAAAACAGGTACAGCGCACCTACCGCTGTTTTGATGGTATGTTTTGGATCTGGCCGCCAACGCGAAAAGTCTCAGGAACATCTCAGATACAGGAAAGTAGTGTGCGTGCATATCTGGTTCGCAAATAAGTTTTGTATGCACAGTAGAATGCAAGATAACGAGGAAGGTACAGGGGGATGCCGATGCATGTGCGCAGTCGCAAATGATAGGAGAGGGAAAGCCACGCTGCCGAGCTATAATTTCCGCTTACGAGCGGTTAACGATAACTTCTTGGAAATTCTTGCAAGGAACCCGAATATTCCGAATCACTCGATAATGTCTGACGAAATCAAATTTTAAAAGATTTATAACTGAAATATCAAGCTCACATTTACACTAAGGTTGATCAGCAACTTATTCTGTAAATTTGTTTATTAAGATTTATTGAAATTTTCCATTACAACTACAGATATCAAGGAATGTGATTATAATTACTTTCCCCACTTATCTGAGAAAACATTAAATCTCCATGTTTTACCTAAGTAATAAAAAATTTGAAATACGTTAATAAACTATTTTAATATTTCCAGGAGGATTGTTACTTGGAGTTATAAAAAAACGTTATAAAGAATTAGTCTTCAAAATTGAGTGAATTAATTTATTTCATTATATAATTAAAAAATATTCAGTCGCCCAGGGGCTCATTTAAAAGTTCAACGGGCTACTGACCACTGATTGGCTAATTTGGCGATATTACTCGCGGAGCAGAATTCCAAACGTGTTTAATGGCGATGAGTCAGCCTCGCGTGGGCGCCAACTTCTGGTTCTCGACGTATGCACAAAAATAATTGAACTACCGCGAGTATCTTAAAATTATATTATGTATGGCAGCGAAACATGGACCATCGGCCAGAGCATGTCCGGGAGGCTAGCGGCCTTTGAGATGTGGTGCTACAGGCGCATGGCGAGGATCCATTGGACATATCCGAAACGACGAGGTGTCGAGCAGGGTGGGCGAAAAGAGGCGGCTCCTTAACAGAATCGCCCAACAGCGAGCAATTTGGATAGGCCATAATATAAGGCATCCGGGCCTGCTTTTAACCATCGTCGAGGGAAATGTTGAAGGCAACAATCGCAGAGGGCGCCCGAGATTAAGCTACGTAGACTAGATTATCGGAGATGTGCGCTGTAGCACCTACCAAGAGTTGAATAGGCTGGCGGGTGACAGAGAGGAGTGGAGAGGGCGAGTGCTTGTTGCAGATCAATCCTAGGTTTGCGACCCAAAAAAACATTCGTAACAGTGAGAAAAAATTGATAATTCTTACCATTCACGAGGATATCCCGCTCTGAATCTTCCGTGGTCCCAATTTCTTCGGTTTGGCTGAGTGGCGTGTCTCGAATAACGGGAGATCCGGGGCTCGAGACTGGCTTCGGGGAAGTCGGCGGGCTACCGACAACTGGAGTGGACGAACTGACAACTCGCGTAGGAAAACCGGCACTGTTCGCGGGCGAAGCGACATCTTTAGAGGGGGAACCGACCGAACTCGAAGCGCTGTTCTTTCTAGGAGGGTCCGCGGTCTTTATCGGAGAGCCCGCGCTTCTCGCGGGTGAGCTAGCCTCAGCGGGTGAGCCAAAAATTCGGACGGGAGAAGTCGCGCCTCTCGAAGGACTGTCGCGAGGAGCTTCTCCCGACGCCGCTTCGGTCGTTATCGAAGGTGAACCGGCGCATTCCACGTTTGTCGGTGGATTCACCCGGGTCGGGCTGGCGATCGACGTCCTCGTAGCGGGCGACGGAACGGTCACGGCGCCCTCGGGTAGCGAGGGGCTCAGGACCCGCGGCGGGGTGGAGGGCGGCGGGGGAGGGGTCGGCGGAGGAGACCGGAGCGGACTCCTGGTTCCGCCCGGATCTCCGCCGACCGGCGACCGCGCGGCAGGTCGGTCTTCCCTGCTCGCCAGCCCCGCGTTTCTACCTTCGCGCCTGGTGTTGTCCCCGGCGGCCCTCACCGTTCGAGCTTTGGAAAAATGCGACGTCCAGTTGCGTTGTTTTTCGATAAGCTCCTTACTATTGAACTTTCTTTCGGGCTTTTCGGGTTTCTTCGGCAAAATGAGGGGTTTGCCCGAGCGATTCAAATCTTTGGCGGTTCCGTTCGCGTTGGTCATAATTCTGTAATCTCCTTTCGTAGGGCGTAAGTTGTCGGAGATGGATTCGACGTTGCCGTTGATGTTCCGGTCGTTTTCTACTTTAGAGTTGTGGTTGCGCAGCGGCACGAGGTCGGGCTTGGGCGGGGAGGGCGAGCGGGACAGCTTGCCGGGCCGCTCGCCCGCCGAGCTGGAGCGGGAGCGCGCGGCCAGCCCGGCCAGCGCGCCGCCCGAGGGAGACTTCTCCACGCGGTGCAGCGGGCGGCTCTCCTCGCCCAGCTTCTCGAACAGGGCGCGCGCGTTGTTGAACCGGGCCAGGTGGCTCTCCGTGCGCACCACGGACACCTGCGCCCCCGGCCCGCCTGCGCCCTCGGGCCCCTGCCCCTGGCCCTGCCCCTGGCAGTCTCTGGATGGCGCCATTCCTTGGAAGATGTTCGCTATTTGAGATACTTTCGAACCGGAACTTGGAATTTTTTTCTCCTCCATTTCTTTACACACAGCCCTTAGGTGGACCTGAAAAAAAAGCGCCTTATTAATATAAAGAAAGATTATTAAAAAAAAATGGTAAAAAAAAGGCAATACACGAGACAACGAACAGCGACACTATTCGACGAGTTACAGATGTCGGCAAACGTGTTGAACATTTTTCGGCGAAGTGGGGGAGAGTTAGCGCGTGTATCATTCCACCAACGAGACACAAAATTTGTCTTCTGCGCATTCCCCAACTACGCCGAAAAAAGTCCAAGAAGTTTGCCGACAACTGTACCTAGCGTAAAGTAGGAAAAAGAGATACAAATTACAAATTTACAAAGATGAACTAATCCTGTACTTTAGAATTATTTTAGGTTAGGTTATAGAAACGTCCTCACTCGCTTATTTTTAAGGCACATCTGTACAACAATACTAAACGTATTTTTTAACGAGATATTGTTTTTTTTATTTTTAAATTTCTTTCCATACCGAGTCTATTTACTAAGATATTATACTTATTTAATTAATATTTAGATTGACCTCTTCGCAGCTGTTTAAAAACTTACAAGATCGCGGTAAATTTTTAAACAAGTCAAACGTATTGAGGCGAGCCGTGGAATCAGATTATTTACCAAGAGATTTACGTAGTTCGTGTCTTTATAATTCGGTGGCCTGCGGAAAAGAGATACATGGATTATGTAACGAATTACCCAGTGATGAGTAAAATAACAGCGCGACCCGATAATCATCGTCAGTAAAATAACCAACTTGTATTTTACTGTCACGCAGTTTTCCCGCGAGTGTCAGCAGAGATATACTACGACACTCTTCTCTCCTGGCATACTAACGAAAATTATTATAGAGATAAAAGCATAAAAACAATTTTACAGTATTACAAATAAAAATTTAAGTAACACGAATTTAGTATTCTCGTGAGAGGGTTTGAATGTTATAATACACAGTACGTGATATTTAGTGTGATTTACCTGCATCCAAAGACGCCATCGCTAATGTATACAATGATAAGAATTTCTTCAAACACAAGTCGAGTAAAAAAAATCACAAAATGTCATCGGACGACATTGCAAAAGTGGCAATAGCGAATCCGATTACCTATGTACTGAGGCGAGTCAGGTCGCGGCGCTGCCTCGAGACAATGCAGACCACGCTGGCGCTGATACGGGCTCACCAACACTCTCGCGACCAATACGTACAGTGTTGATAACGGGCACAATAAAAATAGGCACCAACGAGGCCTGCGAATTCAAAAGGTGTGTGTTAATAATGACGGAGATACAAGACAACACGTCCACAGTCACACTTCTCAGAAATGATAATGGGAAACATCCGTATCTTGCACCCGATTGCAAGACTATCACTTTTCGGAAAAACGGTTTTTGTGTTAAGAATATCATATTTTTGTACATCGTACTTCTTGCCAAAAGATCATCTTTGTGTGACTTTCCATAAATTTTTACAGTGAAAAATTATAGATTTGCATTTGACGCATTTTTACTTAAGTGGTGTGTTAAAAGTTTTTGGTTAACTAAAATTATGTCCAACCACAAAGTTAATGCATAAACATCAAAAACAGTTTTCCACATGACCAAACCATCTCACGGAGCCTTTCTTTATTCTATCTACCACACTCTTTATTCTGTCTAGCACAGTCAGCATTACTTAAACAAATATTAAGACAATCATGGAAATTCTATTATCTCGTAATTCAAATAGTACTGAATAATTACCGTACCTACTATTGAAATTACGAGAACAAAAAAACCCCATCATCTCAGAAGAATATATTTGCATATCTTGCACTCGGGGTGCGAAATACAAAACTGAATGTGTTTTCTATAAACTCCTACCGCCTTCGTTCGATCATAACAGAATTTTGCAGAATTACTTTTTAGGACCTCGCGCATAAATATACACACCCTCCCCCCCCCTAGCCACCCCACCACCTCCTTCCTACCAATACGATTTTTATAATATTGAACACCATCCAAACTATGTTGAGTTGCACTTTGGGAATCTAAGGAACAAACAATGCCTGGGACAAATACATCGCAATTGCTTTAAAAGATTAAATAAAAATTGCATATATCGATATTTAGGGCCTGCGCAAAAAAGGCAACCCCCTAATCCTTACTTTAAATTATAACTAAATCAAAATCGCTAGGAAAGCAAGGGTTCTTACCGCCAGTAATATAAAAAAATAATGCGGGGTGGGGCCACGAACACATTCCTAAATGATGAAGTTACCGGAATATCTTTAGATTAGCAGATGACGCGTTATTTGAAATTACAGATAATCTCAAGACGGGTGATTTGTGTAGATGTATGACGTCCAGCGCGTGTTTATCTCTAGATAATACCAATACAATCGAACAACTTCCTTCGCAAATCTAATCAATCGGCCAGATAAGCCAGCCGATAGACATTTTCAACAGTCTACCGTCAGTTTGTTACTTGCCGAAACTAAATCAACATACAGAAGAGGAGTGCGAAAGTTTTTATCTAAAATGAAATCAATGTGGCTGTTGGTGGTGGGCGCGGGCCTGGCGGGGTACCTGCCCTCCCCGTCGGACGCGGCCTGCCTGCTCGCGGACGACTGCATCACGGACTACGGCCAGAGCGACTGTGCCGCGGGATTTTACGCAGTGGAAAATGTCACCGTTTCGAGTTGCTGCCGAGGATGCAAAAAATTCTACGGTATGATTAACCCTTTCCACTCCGATACTTTTTTTTTGTTTTTATTCCACCAGCTCCACGTCAAAAATGCGTTTATTTGGGTTTTAGCTTCTTTTTTATACAATGGATTTTTTCTTATCTGAAATTTTTTATTTTGCAAGATGTTGCACGATACTCGCCCGTATTCCGAAAATAGCGCTATTGGGATCTAAGACCTTTACCCAACACTCAGACGAAAAAAATAAACGAGACGAATGTATGCGTCCGTGTTCAGTGTCAAGTGGTCATAAAAACATTTTTTATAACCAATGCCGAAGAAAGACATCACAAAATGGGCATAAACCTATGCCAGTACCGGGCGATGGTCATATGTCATAACAAACCAGTTTTTTTAAATAAGCAAAAAAAAATTCGCTTAGTTTTTTTAAAATTATTTTTAGCATTTTTGTCATCTGCGAATATCTACTATTCCAACTTTATTACCGACCACTTCGCGGAAAATTATTTTAAAACTAAAATTACAAAATATATATAATAGATAAGCCAAAAATTGCAATGCATCATCGATTAATCACCATTATTAGTTTTATCTTTGTGAATAATGAAATTTATTGGAAAACTTCGCAAAAATATAAGCCGGAGAAATAATCAAACCAGAGAAATGTCTCTGGAAATGAAGCTAACATGTTTATTTAAAACAACTTCGATGAATCAGTTAGAAAGATCTATCAATAGATCATAGTATTAGAATTCGTTTAAATATGTTAAAATGGAAATCTTCAAAATACAAACCAATAAAGCCCTGGATTACACATGGATTGATTGTATCAATAAGATATAAAGAAATCTTGATAAAATTAAATAAAAAACATCCGAATAATGAGCAACTAAATACACATCTAAAAACATACAGAAAAAACTTTCATCTTTAATAAAAAAATACTATAAAAAAATCTTAGAAACGGCAGAAAGTGATAGTAAGAGAGTTTGGAACACAATTAATGAAATAATTGATAAAAAACAAAAAAAAAAAATAATAATTTTATGTTTTCACATGAAAACTCAGAAATAAATTGTATATAAAAACCACAGGAAACGGCAAATATCTTCAATGATTTCTTTGCTAACGTAGGTAAAAATTTAGCAGGTAAAATCATAATGAAACAGAGCACTGACATTAAGACTTCTGACATAAAATACACAAGAAACAAAATAGACATTTTTCAACTTACTACAGCTGAAGAAATAGAACAAATCATAACAATCTTAAAAGGAGAATCAGCACCAAGTTATGATTGTCACAATGTCAAGACTATATATAAAGTTTGTAAAAAAACACATTTCTAAAACCTAAGCATAAAATCAGGAATATTTCCATCAAATTATAAACGAGCCATCATAACCCCCATAATTATTCCTCTGAATAACCATATTTAAATGCGGTTATTCAGAGGAAATTAGCAATTATAGACCAATCTCTCTAATTTCAAACTTTGGAAAAATTTTAGAAAAAATAATCAAAAAAAGATTATCTCAATATATTAAAATAAATTAATTAATAAATGCAAACCAATTTGGGTTCATGGAAAATAGAAGTACACAAGATACGATTGGCAGACTACCGAACATAATTCACGAATCTCTAGACAAATCACTCATATAGGAATATTTGTTGATTTGAAAAAAGCCTTTGATAGCATCTCGCACAAAACTGATAGCAAAATTAAAATCTATCGGTATAGACGGTAAAGCGCCAAGTTGGATTCAAAGCTATCTTCATGAAAGACCTCAAATGGTTAAAATAAACGAAACAATAAGCGAACCCCTCACCAGCGAATTTGATATACCTCAAGGGACAGTTTTGGGTCAACTTCTCATTATAACCTCTGTAAATGAGATTTTCAACCTAAAACTAAAAAGAAAAATGATATCATACGTTGACGATACTGCTATTATCGTAAACGGACGTGACTGGGACCACAAATCAACATGCAAACAACGACATGAACATATTAAAATCTTGGTTCGACAGTAATTTACTACCTTTAAATCCTGAAAAAACTAATTATATCCTCTTCTCTAATAAAAATCAAAAATTTCCTCCTGATGTAAAATTTATTATACATGACAACAATTGTAAACGCAACGATTCATGCTCAATCATAAAACCAAAAAAATCTAACCCATAATTGCCAAGTTTTTATTATACTCCCTTTCTTTGTAAAATATAACAACAATTAAAGACGAATTAAAACATATAACATAACACTAAACTTACAGGAATTTAATATATTTCTAAAATGTCTGATGTTATGAGCTTTGATATGACACTTCATGCTTTGAAGATTAAATTCTAAAAACATGTGTCAGTCAATTTAATCTTGATAGATTTGTGAATTTTGCTGTCATCTGTGAACCAATTGTTATAAATTTTGGAAATTCGTAGTGAAGTACCTATTAAATATACCGACGGAGTAATTCAAATTTTAAATATTCCGTGACGTCGTCAGGCCGCTGTTGGCAGTAATCAAACATTTGTATGGTTTCCAATTTAAAAAAATCAATGTAGTTTTTGTAAAAATCCAAAATTATACAATAATTATTATTTTTTAAAGAAAATTTGATAGATCTTTTTGATCGTCGCCACGAGTCTGCTTGCAAAGTTTCAGCTCGATTGGATCACGGGAAAAGGGTTAAAAATCGATCCAAAGTTTTTTCGTCAAGAAAACAAGCAAGCAGACGACAGGAGTTAAAAGAAAGGAAGTAAAAAGAAATTAAATATCTCGGCGTAATCATCGATCAACACTTAAAATGGCACAGCCACATTAATGAATAAGTTAAAAGAATAATAAAATTTATTTACATATTCATAAGTTTAAGAAACATATTAAGTATAGAGAATCTAAAAAAAGTGTTTTATGCTACTGTTCATTCACTACTCCAATGTGGAATCATTGGATGAAGAGGAGCGTACAATAAACTCAGTTAAAATAATACAGAGACAATAATTAAAGTAAATCTAAAAAAAACAATCTTTGCAACCCAAACACTTTTTTCAAAATTCAATGTAAATAAAATAGAAAAAATATCAATTATTCAAATAGTGAAAGAACATAATATTAAAAAATTCGAAACAAGCACATCTTTAAGATACCAAAATAATTTTAAAATACCAAAGTGCAATACCATACAATATCAACAGAACTACATATATTTAGACATAAAAATCTTTAAAAATCTTCCTACAGAAATCAAACGGCTAAAAAACATGAAACTATTATAAAATGATTAATTTTAGATATATAACTTATTAAAAAATAAAACTGTAAGTCCCTCTCCAAGCACCATAGCTTGCCTCTTTTTTAGAAAGGTACAGCGAAAGAACCAAAATATATATTTTTTTAAAGTAAAAAAATGTTACTTATTTTGAATATCAATAAAATTAAAAAAAAAAAATCTATCGAAAAAATATTTTGTTACCACCTGGTCGGAACCCGGAACTTTTTATTACTTGTGTCGTATGTATTCGAGATTTAATTTTGAATAATTAAATTGATTTCGCAAAATTTATTAACGATTATTGTAGTGTCATCAAGAATACGGCCTTTCTGCCAATTTTCAAATTGTTGGTCTGATTGATTGAAGAACTGGGTCAAATATTAATTACAACATTCCTTGCCGACAGAAAAGTGAAGATAAATAAAAGTACATTTTGTCGACAAATAGATTTTTTGGTATTTTTCTATAGACAGATAAATATTTTTTAGAAAGAGAGATTATTTCGGTGTACAATGATTAATCTGATTTGTTTGAAATATAAAACCATTTTCTTAAATTGCTACGTCGGAATAAAATGCGATTACATAAAATAATACAAATATTTGTTTTATTTTTTTAGGAATAGAGGAGCGCTGCTCACCAACCAGAATTTGCGCTCCAGGGCTTTATTGTAATACGACCATCAATATGTGCCTCTTAGACAAAAGTAAGATGAGAAATACCCATATTCTTGACATTTTATTTATATTTATAAGTATTATGTTTGCTTGTTCGCCACGTGTACTGAACCCGCCTAATCGCTGTGCAGGACTTGTGCCAATTCGTACAAGATCGCATCGATTTTGCGTGTTGCTAAATCGGGCCGGAAGCACTTATTATTGGGATATTGGGTTGTGTTAGATATAAATAACTATGTATTGTTAATTGTATTTTGAGCCTAGTATTTTGTTAGTGCCTCATTAAAAATAAAATGAATCTCACTAGAATTACTCTGTTTATAATAAAGTCTTCAAATTCAATTTAAAAGTGACCGATAGGATAAATAAAAGTAATAACGTAAGAATTTTTAATAAATACGATTAATATTATATCTATAAAAATAAAAATTAAGTAAGGTAATAAACGTATTTATTTGTGCGAGTTAATTTTAATATTAAGAATAAACAAAAATAAAATTTGACTGTAATTTCCAGCCTAACCTAACCTAGCATATAATTACAAAAAGTGCTTGAAAGATTTTCTTAATTTTTATAAGGATTTTCTTTGTTACCTCAATTTTAAAAGCTACTACCTACATTACTATACTGTTAGTGGTGTTTAAAATCCATCGTAGAACACAAAACTCGTTAACATGACGGTTTCTGCGAAAAAATGTAATAATTTAAATAATAACCCAGTAGCGTTACATGATCCAATTTTAAAACATCTGACAATATTTCAAACCCATTTTTTACGCTTCAACAGATCAATAATCCCAATTACAGGAGCGAAACACAACATAAAACACCCAGGCTTGAGTAAATCACATATATTAATTGTGACCTTATCGGGAATCGAATCCGGAACCCTCGATGTGAGAAGCCAGTGTCATGCCCAATGGGCTGCGAGGGCCGTTTTTCGGAATGGAACAAATAACGGACTTTTGTATTTCCTATTCTAAAAAACGTTCATTTTAGGATAAAAGTTCTTTTTTAAATGAATAAATAAAAATAAAAGGAAAAAAATAATAATTAAAACCTTGCAAAAAAAATTCAATAACTGCAATTAAAAATTTTTATTTGACCTTATTAAAGCGAATGAATTTTTAATATTCGATATATGTTACTGTAATGATATTCCAACGTTTTACAGAAAATAAGAGAAAAATATTGAGGGAAAAAATGCGAGCTTTAAAGTCATTCATCTCCATATTGTTGTACTTGGAATATTCTCGACTTGTAATATAGGCAGGAATCTGTGTGTATTGTGGACTAGCTATGTTACATACTGTATATAAGATAAAATACAAACTACTAAATGTTGCGATTTTTTTCTTTTCTAGTCGTGAGTAGATACGCAATTCATAGGAAGAATTGTGGAAAAATTCATAAAAAGAGTGTGATACATTTTAGGTTCTTGCATACACACCACTCATCTTGTTGGCGACGACAAGCCGAAGTACCCTCCGAAATGTAATCCGGATGGAAGTTACCAGGCGGTGCAGTGCAAGGGAGACAGCGTCGTGGGCAGGTGAGGAAGTTCTAATCTAGTTCACAAACTTGTGCAACGATGGATGTACGACAAGTACAGATGAAACAAGCGAGACTGGCGGTGGCGAGAGAGACAGTGGAGCCGATGGCTAATTTTTAATTCGTAGTAGAGATTTCGACAAAGAAACATTTTCAAAAATATATTTATAGTGCATTATAAAAAATTGACATATTTATTTATTTATATACACGCCGCGAATTAGGCCTCTCTAATTACATAATAATAAAATTGTAAATAAAAAATATCAACAGTATAAATACAGTAAGTAACGACTTGATACATAAGAAAATACAAAAAGTAGAAAGTTGTAAGAAAGAAAGTAATAAGAAGTAAAAGAAACTACAATAAGTAAATAAGTAGACACATAATAAGAAAATTATAAAATGTCGAGATAAATATAAAGGCAAACCATAAAATAGAAGATACGTAGATTTGTCTTTTGTATATGTACGAGCATTAAATATATCAAGAGAGTTGTATGGGAAAATTCATAATGCAGTTAGAGCGCTGGGTACCTACATAAAATAGTTCGCCTTGTCCCTGTGAAACCGACCGCCCAGGTACTCTGTAAGTAATCATTTGTAATAACTCAGTGGAGTTAAACATGTCGTTAATAATTGAATTCAAACATATTAAATCACTTTCAGTTCTCCTACACGATAGCTTCGCCAAGTTAAGTACGCAACTAGTGGATTTTGCCACAGAGGGATAATCATTAATCAAGATAAATTATAGATGTCTCACAGAGACCAAGCTATTTATATGGAAAAGTATGTATGGAAGTCTTCATTAGGCGTTTACAGGGCTTATAAGTTGTCATAGTGATCACTTTACACAATGTATTGTTCACCGATTCCACACAAAGTCAGCCAGATATCTATCAAATTTGGAAGAATAGGAAATTATAAATTTCAACCATAGATGGCAATAGGATAGTCGTATCAACGTTGCTTTTTTAAAGTGTAATCACTTAAGTTATTCTCAAGATAAGTCGTAACCCCTGTAAACTATAAGGATTATAATTTATCTTAATTAACTTTAAGAAATGAGAAATGCTAAGGTCGAAAGTTAAAATCAGTCTTTCGAAGCAGTCACAAGATTGAGAGATAAATAATTTATAGTATAGATATAATACACTAACTTATAAAAGTTCCGATACAATAATCATTTAAAATGATTTAATTTATTTTATTTGGAAATACAGTAAATCAATAATAAGATAAACAGTAATAAAAGGATAAAAATAAATTCAACCAATTATATGTTTTCTGTGAATTAATAACAATGGAGGATAATTTAGTTCAGTAATGAAAATTAAATTTATTATGAGTTTTATTTGATCTCTCAAAATAGCATGATGTAATATGGTTATCCCATGTTTTTTCTATTGCAAATCTATGATCAAATCAAAAGTTTTCGTGAGATTCAATAAAATTCCAAATATTGTTTCTGTATCAACCGGTGTTTTCAAACCGGAAAAAAACATGCTGTAACTGATTTTACTATTCATTTATGAATGCTTTGATTTACCATCTAAAAATGAATGCGTCCGATTTACTTTAATCTAATAAACATTATTGAAATATGGTGTTTACGTCCAAGTACAATAATCATCCGTGTTTACAATGATATTTCATTTATTCGATAAAATTTATGTTTAATTTATAAAATTTGTTCTTGGCGGATGCATCGTGCCTACATAATTAATTAAAATAAACTTTGTAAAATCAACTACGTGAAGTTATGTATTGCTAAAATTTCATCATTAGGATTTATGTTACATAATTCATGAATAATTTGTTCCCATTTCAGGTGTTTCTGCGCAAATGCTCAGGGGAATAGGATATTTGGAATGGCGTGGGCCAAAGACGCCAAGAACATGACTTGCGGTAGGTACCTACAATACCCACTGACCTTTCGTATCTAATGACAACTGAATGTACATAGCGATTTAATAATAGTCAAAGTGTACAATTGTCGACATGCCAACGAGGATTCAGTTGTAGCGGAACAATACAAATTCGATATAAACATATTCATTAAAGAAACAGATAGTAGACGGTACAAAATACACAATGGTTTTAATGAAATTACTTACATTTTAAAAAGGCGATCTTCGTTCGTAGTGTAAATAATGCAATAAAATCGGGACGCTCGTATGAAAAGTCTGTCCTACACTGCCGTGATTTACATTGAAGATATATTATTATTATAAATAAGACTGGGACTTGAAAATTTATTAACATAAAAATTACAAAAAATCTGAAAGTCGGTAAAAGATTTGAAAAAGCACGTTTGAAATAAACATTAATGCCTTTACTTGTTTCAAGCATTTTTAAAACCTTGGTTGTGGCGCTAGCGTTTCAGTTTAATTCCATTTCATTGGTTTAAACCACTAAATTTTTACTAACACCAATCGGTTGCGGAACCACCGTTCCTTCTTCAGGGTGAACTATAAACTAAACGTTGCAAAAAATGGGCAATTATATTTTTTGCAGCTTGTTTTTGTGTGTACCTGCCGTACCTTAAAGCCTTTATTATTTATACCTATTTTTTTCACCAGTAGTTTTGTTTTTTTGCACAAGAACGTTAAACCTTAAGTTGACTAATTACGTTATTTCTTGACAATTTTTTCAAATAATTAATCATGTCATTTGTCCTTTTTAAAAAAATAAAAAAATAATCACATTTTATTTTATTTTTTGATTCATCTAATTTTTCCTTGCTGGATATGTATCTAAAGAACAAGTCTGCATACTCAAAACTCAATTTTATTGACTCATTCAGTTATTCCTTTCGCCCACAGATATATTGGTTTAAACCATGTGAATTTGTGTTTAGTTTAATTTGCAACGAATAACCATAAAGTAATAGCCGATTATTATTATTTAATTAAGAGGGAATACCTATCTACGATGTGCGCAAAATTATGGGTATTGGTATCGTTTCTACATGAAAGTACATACTTTTAAGAATACGTTAAATTTTTTTTATTCAAAAATATTCAACATCGGCGGAAAATTCTTGAGTTCTGTCGACTGTAAAATATAGATTTTTGACAAAATTGCGGGCGTTTGAATTTAAAATAGCGTTTTTTACGGGAAAAATTCGGGTTTATTATGCCGTTATAAAAAACTAAGTCACTTAAAAAAATCCTACGACAAAGACTAGATAATTATGTATAGAATAACCACTAGAAATTTCAAGTTGATCGGTTCAGTGGTTGTCGAGATATTCTGGTCACCGATTTTCAAAACATGGTTTCGAGTAAAATATATTTGAATATTGAGCAATGAATAAATCGCGAAATTTTTCAACTTACATAAAATTATCGATTCTTGCTTAGAATTTCCATATCATCGAGCACTCTTCACAAACATATTAGAAACAGGTCTAACGTTTCTATTATGAAAGAGCCCGACTGGCAGCTACCTGCGTGTACGCGGCGCCGTGTGGCGCGGCGCGTAATCAACAAAAGGATTCCACTATTATCAGCTATAATTTTGTTATTTTTTTGAATATTTTCTTGAAATTTTCACCAGACATTCTCAAGACCTCAAGCTTTAAGAAAATGCAAAAATTTAAAAATCGATTGTTTCGAAATGTCTAGGTATACCCCCTTAACTAGTTATGAAAGTTAATAATGGTTAAATTATTTGCATACGAAGGAACTCCATCCACGCACTGCTCATGATCAATGGGTATGAAATTTTTAGTATTTAACGAAATGCGCAACGTATAACGTCAAAAAACGTTATGTCACGAGTACAGCGCCTTGTGAAAATCTTGTAATCTAAAGAGCGCTCTTGGTTGGAGGTTTTCAACGTCTCGATTCTTTTTGGCAGCATGCAGCCGGCGCAGATCCGACCTGGAGGCGGCGGGCAGGATAGACGTGACGCTGCACTGCGCGTCCGATGGCAACTACGAGCCGCTGCAGTGCGACAGCGGGCTGTGCTGGTGCACGGAGCCCGAGTCCGGGGAGGCCGTGTCCCTCGTGGTCGCGGAGGACCTGGTGTCGCAGCTGCCGTGCTGTGAGCCATCCACATTATTATTATTTATTTATTCTTTAAATAGCTAATATAACAATTCATATTTCCTAATATACCCATAATTAATATAAAAATTTCATTCAAATGTAAGCATCACGTATTTCTTTATCTTCCTCTTAAAAGTTGTTATATATTTTTTTCATCCCTTATGTCCTCCGGTAGTTTACTATATAACTTGGTTCCACTGTGCAACAGGCATGATACTATTTTGCTTATTTAAATCTATACCCTCTCGAAAGGCACTTCAACTTTTCCCTGTTTTGCTTTGTTTCCGTATTTAATGACCAACTGTCTTTATAAAATTGATGTTTATTGGTTTAAAAATAAAATAACACATTTTTTTACACCATTTTGTTGAATAAATACCAACCAGTTTCGATTTAGAGCTGATTTCATCAGGGTTGAATATATACAGCATATATTCAACCCTGATGAAGGCTCAGCTCTGAGCTGAAACTTCTTCAAAAAGAGCAAGGTGATTATGTGGTGACAAACAAGGTGTTATTTTATTTTTAAATATATTATATCTCGCCACAATGTGTTTGCTTCGTGTGAAAGGATGTTAATTGACTCGGGTTGATCCAGTGCCGCCTTCTCTTCAGAGTTGCCAAGAAGGTATATCTCAGTAGTAATCATTCCGCTGGCATTTGCGAGACGTATCCGAGGTACCTCGATTGAGATCACAGTTTGAATTTCTGCCAATAATTTTTAAGTAGTTCTTTCTTACTTTACAAAAATAATGAGATGTGCTTGATCCTTTATCTGGATTCGGTATGATTTTTTACGTCCTTTTATATAAATGTAAGGGATACTTCTCCTTTGATCCCGATAATCCCTTCCCTGGATCTGAATAGAGATACTTCTCTTTGGTCACAATTATTAGTCATAACAATGAGTCGCAAGTTAAATGTTAACAGGGATGTTTCTCCTTTCAACAAAGCGCCGACAGGTGTCGCCTTAAATAAATAATAAATTATCGTTGGGGATTAAATGGATGTAATTAGGCTGAAAGCGTCCAACCCACAAAATGTTAAAAATGATTTATGTATGTGTTTGGACAACTTAATACGATATCTTTATGTGCTGGAAACGTCCAAGCCCAAAGTGCTATAGTTTTTAGTAAAATAAAGCACTAAGTGCCAAAATGTTCATTTTTAGATACAAGATAAAAAGCGAATATAGTCATTCTCTCTTTATGTGCTATTTTACATACCTTTTCATTAATATTTTCGAAACTACTACACGCCGGTACCTCATGTGAGTTAGTCATTTTAATACTAAAAACCAAGACGTATTTATAATAAAAATGATGCGGCACTTAATTAACTTGCCATAAAACTAGGGAATTAACACAGGTGCAGAACTTCAGTGCAGTATTTAATATACTGGTGAAGGCATACATTTAGTACTAATATTCAAATTTATCTTAAAAATTTTTTTTGGCACTTAGTGCCTTTATTCATTTCCAGTATTCATTTTTTAAACCCACATCAAGAATCCAACCTATAACGCTTCATAAATATTTTTTTTCTTATAATTTCATTAAAAAAACATCACTTGAATGAGCCAAATGCAAAAAAAAATGCAATAATTAATTAAATATCGACATATAGGTTCTTGGAGGTTTTAAGAAGCCATTTTTTTTCAATTCCATGGTTGGACTCTTTCAGCATAACTACGCCTAAATATCCGTAACAAGATGTTCAATCTTTTTTTTTATAGAGAGCCAATATTAATTTACCACTGGGAATATTTGAACAAAATATGAAATATATATTTTTTAAATAAGTTATAAATTTGCTAATTTATACGGCTCATTTAAATCATCACCGGAAACCCGGACCTGACTTTCTTCACGGTCAATTCCCATTTCGGTCTCCAAAGCGCGCGCGTGGGACGGTCTTTCAACAAAGGACTGTCAACAAAACGTAATAGGTACAAAAGAATTTATTTGATAATGTAGTTTAATGCCGGTCTTCTGACAAATACTAAATATAGCGACCGATTGGTTTGCTGACAATCCACTGAGAAAACTCCCACTCTCGCGGCCCAGTGACGTCACAACCTGGCAACTGGCAACTGCCGGAAAACTTGTCACGTTGTTATGAAATGATTGAGGTTGTATCTCTAGATGACGAGGAAAAGATCGGATCTCAGTACCTGAGGAAGTGCGAGAGCAAGGAGTACGCCACCGCCTTACTGAAGAACAAACTGGCCGTGCACGGCACCCCCATGGTCACCATAGCCTCGTCCAACTGCGATTACGATGGAACTTACGGAAATTATCAGATAGAAAACGGCATGTGAGTAAAACATATTTATATTTTCACCAAGTACGAATTATCTATTTGTAGCATAAAATAAATAATTTAGTACCGCGAAAAAAAATTATCAACCTCAAACCTTCACTTTTGTAAAATCTGAATTTTGTAACACACCCCACTATTGATATCAGCGATTCCATTGTGTGCGTACTTTTAATAGGAGAGATTAAATTAACAATAACTAAAATAAAACAATATTTATTGATTTTTAGCCACGTATTAAGTATAAAATCAATTCAGAATGTCTGTCTGTCCGCAACTCGCTGGAATTACAGCACAGATGATAATTAGGCCCGGGCACTCGATTGTGACACGTCAATCAGCGCGCGGCTCATGTTACATGCAAGGGTCATTACTAATTATTATTATTTCCCGTGATTTTACACGGGTTTGCGGCTATATTTAATAAATCTGTCATTAACTAAAAAAAATATTGTCAGTAAGAAAAATTATAGACTAACAATATGAGAGATTTTTTTATTTGGCGAACTTAAAATTAGATTTACTTAACTTAAATAGAAGTTTGCAGCAATTCTTCATCTATGTATACAGATAGATAAAAACCTATTAGAGATTTAATACACAATGTACTTGCAATAATATGAATTTGGTATTATTAGCGCCTACTGTTCGTGGAAGAATAGTGACCGCATAGGACCCTACCAGACAGAAGCCGGAGCTACACTCAGCTTGGTCAACTGCAGTAAGTATCTTCTTATCTTGTTTTATTATTATTATTTCAATAGTATTACTATTAATACTATTTTCAAACTAAGCTAAAGTCTTAACCACAAAATTAATCAACTTCCGAGTCAAAGCGTGACGGGAACATGAGGTTTATTGTTTACACAACACCAACATTCAAGACAACACATCAGCCCTGATGATGGACCCTGCAATGGGATCCGAAACGTCGGCCCGAAAGGTCGTAACAACACGGCATAATACCCCAATAAACACAAACTTGAAGAGCGTTATTTTCAATAGAAATTAAACTTTAAGTGTACTTTGACCTTTAAATCATTTAAGTATTGACTCTGTATTCGGGCCTAGGTGTGCGCCAAAGCCAATTTAAATATTGAATGAACCAAAAGTGCCCCAGTATCAAAAAGAAACCTTGTAACTTTCGTCAATCTTGGTGATTTCTAGCAAAAAAAGTAGTAAAATGTTACAACTATTAAAAATACAATTACAAATAAACTAAAATTACAATTACAAATAAACTTTTTTCATTAGCTTATAACGCCCCTCTAGGTTATACCTGTTCTGGGGTAGTTTAAATTACTATACGTAATCCCAATTATAAAAATTTCATTCTCTGTCCCCGCAACTTCGAATAACGTCCGTTACTTCTTTATAGTATTTTTTTTCAACGCTTCTAAATGACACGAACGTGTCAATAGCGGTAGGTGGGGTTTGATAAAAAAATGAATCCATGAAAACATAGTATCCGACCGGCGGTGAACTTAATAGAAAGGATTTAAAACTCCTAGATGAATTAATGAGAACGTGGCCAAATTTGCTGTATAAAATTGTAACCGCCCGCAATAATAGATTTTCCCTTCGCAGACTGCGCGCGCGACACCCTGTACTTCCAGGAGATGGGCATGACCATGTCGCAGACCTGCAAGGGCAACGGCAACTACCTGGCCGTGCAGCAGCTCAACGGGCAGCTGTACTGCGTGGACAGCGACGGGTTCGCCACCACGGACCTCAAGCCGCTCGGCGAGGACCTGGACTGCGGGGCGTGGTAGCCACCGTCGCCGGCCGCCAGCACCTCGCCGGCTCGAGAGAATGCAGGAGCGCGCTATCCTGCATTCTCTCGGAGAAAATAATAAAATCACCAGACATTTCAGTGGAAGATTTCACGGCGACTCGTGCTACGAACACAGACATTATAAATAATTTAACAAATTCCATACATATTTTAACAAATTCCTTAAATAATTTAATAACCAGAAAACCGCCACCAAATTGTTTGTTTGGCTAACAATCTAAAGAAACAAAATCGTGTACCCCTAAAATCTCTAAAAACCCATACAAACATAGTTTTCATTATAAATCCTTCACATGCGAGGTCTCGGTTTAAACTTTATAGTACTTTTGTTTTCTTGACTTAGGTCCGGTTGTTTCATGTTGGATTAAAGTAAAGGTTCGTTTAAAGCATAGATTTTTGCGTTCTCCACCAATCAAACGACCTGTTTCCGTAAAAATCTACGCTTTAAACGAACTTTTATTTTAAATCTAACTTGAAACAACCGGGCCTTAGAAATTCATATGTATCACATAGGTACTAAAGATAATCAAGAAAATCTTTTATTCAGTATTTCTATTAATGTATTAATAAATTACTGGTATTTTGAAATGATGGAAGTTTTTTTATGGAATGAATAACAACCAGCTTTTGTTTTGTAGCAATTTAAAAAAAAAAAATAGGTATCTGAGATAAATTTGCATTTTTTGTGTTCATTGTGCATGTATGTATGTATATGTGACTCCAAATGTACGTAAGAATGCATTGTAATCCAGTCGATGTGATTGGATTGATTAATTAATTAATATAAAAGTGAAGTTAATATAAAAGATTTAAAAAGAAAGCGTCATCGGTTAAAATGCACAAATTATTTAATTCAGTCAAATGCTTCCCGGTGTCTAGTAGTTTAAAAAATTATATAATATATTTATATATTTTTATTAGACAATATATTTCAAATTTAATAATTAATTAATTAGTCACATTTTAAATAAAATAAACATTACAACAATTTCAATTGTTTTTTTATATAGGCCTGCCCCGAACGAAAATTCACCACAATATTTTTGTTATTATGTTAAGAATGACGAAATAAACTGAATTATTAAATTTCTATTTAAAGAATATACTTTTCATCCTGAAATCTATGTCTAAAATTAACTACATTTGAAAATATATTTTCTTAACTAGCTTAAAAATATTATAATAAAACACATTAAAAAAAAAAACAGTTAATAAGAAAGATTTTCAGAATGTTCTACATTTTGACAAAGGAAAGAAAAAGTCCGGGAGCCAATTTGTTGGTAACCAAATATTTTTCCGATAGATTGATTTTAAATCGATATATGTAGGTATAAATCTAATTTGTTTTCTTTTCATTGTTTATTCTAACACATTCTTAAAGAATGGTCAGCAACTAAAACCTCTCTTACCTACATAACAGTTTTTTTGCAAACTTAATCACCGCGTATTTGAATTGTTCGAACAATCGGCAGAAATTTAATTTAAAGACCTACTACAGTCAGGAAAATTTTTATGTCGGGGAAACCGTTAATTCCTCGGTAGGTACGGTCTAATTAGAGTGACCGTAACAAATAGATAAAAATCGCCATTCGCGGGGAAGGGGAATATCGCGGATGGGGGGGTGAGTCGCGCAATAATTAATCGCGGAGCTGCGGCACTTAGTCAATGTCTAATACGATGCACATATAAATCACAAACCGTCGCGACCGAGTAACATAAACCACTATTATCGTCGGTTTATGTCGAAGTCAACTTATACCTATGAATGACGCAAGCTTTACAAGCAAAACTCGAAATGTCGTTCTCTTTTAAGTAGACTCGCCACCGTATAAGGATGCACTTCGAATACCTTGAAAAGTTGGTGTGTATTTTCAAGTGTTGGTAGAAGCGGAAGGAATTGCACTTATTCTTCTTCTTCATCAGCCTTCGTCTTTCCACTGTGGATGTAGGCCTCTTCTTTATTTTTCCATTCTTCCATGTTGTTTGCTAATTGTAGCCATTTCTTTCCCCCCACAGCGACTATATCATCGGCCCATCTCTTTTGAGGTCTTCCGATGCCTTTTTTATTCTCCCAAGGTTTCCATTTCAGAACTCTGGGAGGCCATCTTGTAGCATCCTGTCTTGCAGCCTTTCTTGCCCATTGCCATTTTTGCTTCGCTACATGATCCATGATATCCACTACTCTAGTTCTGCGCCTAATTTCGTCGTTTCTAATTCTATCTCTTAGGCTTACTCCAAGCATGGATCTCTCCATGGATCGCTGCGTGTATTTGAACTTTTCTATACTTTTCTTTGTAAGGGCCATAGTCTCCAGTCCAGTACGTACGTCATCACTGGCAATATGCATGATTCCTTGCGTGCATGAGGAATTGCACGTAATTGAGAATTGTACAGCACTATAGATTTTACAATAAATTGGAAATCACTAGAAATGTGGAGATATAAATCGATCATTCTGAAGTCTCGCGAAACGACATTACCTAGATATAAGATATGACAGACCCGCCGCGCGGACAGTGCGTCGTTGTGACAGATGGCGATATTATAGAAGCTAGCGAATTGTGAACAGCGATAGTCAAGAGTAAAGTGAAAAGAAAAATACCTACTTACGTATTTGTGAAGTAATCTCGAGTGACAAGTGCGAAATTGGTGTGAATTAAAGAACGGTGCTCCGGTTAAATTTGTGTTCAGTGATATAGCGAATTAATGAGACTTTAATTTCAAGTGTTTCATTAGACTCCCACAGCCGCGATCACGTGACCACATGCATAAAGGCTGTATATGTGTATTACACACTTTGCGCGTGTTGTCACAGGACCGCCGTCCTGCAATTGGTTGGAACGCGAAATTGCGTGACCTTACCCGTGACGACGTCCCGACATGCATTCCCAACGTCTAACGCGCGTGTCTAGAAGTCTGCACGCTGAAATTCAAGGCATCGGATGCGCGCGCCGCGCGTGCAGACGCCGCCATATTACTTCACGGGCAATATTACAATACGATCGTAAGGGGGCGTCTTGAAGATAGACGGCGCGGCGCGGCGCGGCGCAGCACGGCAACGTCGTAACGGGAAACGGGCCTTTCACCGGCGCGTTATGCCCGGCGACCAGCGTATTACCATTTCTCAATTTCGGACGCACGCGCGTGTTGCAGGATGCGAATATAAACATTATAAACGATCATGCCAGGTATAAACAATCGAATGTGACGGGCGTTCATTTCGTGGAGATACATTTAAAATAATTATGAATAAAAACACATTTTTTGTAAAATGTTTTGCACTCGTACCAAAAACATCGGGGGAGTCTTTCTCATTTAATTTTGAATGGGAAATATTCTTTACACTTTGAGTGAAACGTCGACAGTTACGGAGATAAGCGAGGTCAACGTTTGCATATTTTTCTCAATATATGTACCTAGTAACGTATACGCATGAAATATTTAAGTCATTCGCCTTAATAAAAGTCAAATAAAATGACAAAAACCTAAAAAAATTATATTTTTCAAATTTCAGTAAGTTTTTAATCATAATTATGAATAAAACACTAAAACTTTGTTTTTTTTAAAAAACAGTTTTAGCGTTTTATTCATAATTATTAAAAAACGGATTTCCACAAATTAAACGCCAACACATTAAATTAGATTTTAATCATTTTATTTAATTTGTATTAAAGCGAATGAATTTTTAATATTCTATATGAGTTACTTTAATGATAATCTAACGTTTTAAAGAAAATAAATCAAAAACATTGAAAAAAAAATGCAAAACTTCGATGTAGCTTATCTCCGTAACTGTCAATATTTCACCAAAAGTGCTAATAATATTTTCTGTTCAAAATTGAATGAAGAAGACTCCGCCGAAATTTTTTGCTACTAGCTCCGAGACATCTTGTACCTACATATTTTTTCACTACTTATATTTGATACGAGTTTATCACTAAAGAATATCACAAAATAATTTAGAAACATTTGAAATTCATAAAAACTTAAACACACAAATAATCACATCAATATCAAATACAACCCTCCATTTCACCCCTTCACACAATGTTCCTTCTCTTCCACCACCTAGATTCCCCCTCCGCACCCACTGGACCCGCAACTTATACACCAGACGCACACTTCAGTCTACGCTCACCTGAAGAAGGAAACTGGGGTGTCCGAGACATGTGCATAGTAATGATATTCATTATTCATTGTCTGTCTGTCCGCCCATCTCCGTAACGTCCTTAACTTATTTATAGTATTATTTTTATTAAAATAGTTTTTTTCTTTTTTAAAATAAATACTTATTCCTTAGGAACCGACATGTAAAAGTACCGTCATTTTTGAGGGATTATATTTTTTAAATCATAAAAATAGTTTTTATTCATAAATATATTCAATATGTCTGACAATGTGGAATAAATTGATAATAAAAATAGTCTATTCTCATCGGTTTGCGTTATTATCTCAACTATCTAATCTATCTTATCTTAACTATCTAACTTATCATAACTACCTACCTTATCGAAAATATCTAATCTACCCCAACAACATATTATCTTAACAATCGTGTCTTGACTGTTTTTATATAACATTCTATATTTCGTCAATTTTGATGTTACGACATTAGACAGACGACTTGATATTTCTCATAGAAACTTTAGGCGTACGGAAATGAGTACATCTCATCTATTTTGTGTTAAGATATTTTTTTAAAATAGAAATGGGAACATGGCATACGTGGCATATCAATATTCTTAAAATTTATGCTATTAAAATGGACATTGGACTAACTTGCTGGTGTCCCGGAATAGGGCTCGAACCAACGAACACTGGAACATTAGACCAACAAGCTACTCAACATATAATAACATTTTGGCATTCTGAGAATAGGGCGAACTATGTCAATATTGACGTAAAAAAGAATGAAAGCCACGTCATCATTTAAAGTCGAAGCTTAAGCTGTAATCCTTAACATGTCTTAAGACATAATACGTTAACCCTTAACTCGCCACGAGTTAATTAAACCTGCCATATTTCCGTAAATATGCGAAAGTGTATAAAATATTTTTTTTATTTGATTCTTAAACAAGCATTGGCGCTTAGAAATTATTATAGGAAAGTAAATTATGTATATGTAATGAGGGCGACCGCGGAAGACGTGGCTTGACCATATTAACCAGATACTGGAAGATGGTCCCGTTAGAAGCCTCAACAACCGGCGAGCTTGCATGCGAAGATGTATGAATGTGAATGAGGCGAGGGTTGTATGTCAGGACAGAAGAGTGTGGCGCTCTATCCTCTCTGCCTACTCCCACGGAGAAACGCCGTGACGGTAAGTTATGTAAAATAAAATCATTAAAAAAAATCAATTAATGCGTTAGATGTCAGATGTGATTGAAAAAATACGTACATTAATTATACCACGAAAGTGAAAAGAAATGAAAAAAAAATACAGCTATATTCTTATATTAAATTTACCCTATTTTTACTGACAGCGGCAGTAATAAAAGCACAAAACCAACGAAATGTTCGGCTTTACAAACTACAAGCGGCGATAATCGATCAATGGATACTTTCGAGATGAAAGTTTCTAAAAGAAACGACGCGCGAAAACAAGTTAGAATACATTTATAATGTTTTAATATAATACCAAGCAAGTCACACAGTTTTCAGAAGGAATGGCGAATACGGCCGACACAAAACAGGTACAAATATATTTCATATATATCATATCAAATATGACAAATATGTCGAATAGTGAAAAGCTACTGGTATGTAACCGGAAACGTACATTTTAGAACTTTGTGATGAATCACCTGTTTCTATAGATTTTTTTTTAATTTTATTTTATTATTTTATTTTGAACTCTAAGATGATTTAAATGCTACGCGGGAAAAATTGAGCTAAACCCACCTGGCGGAGTATTGGCGCTACAAAAATTTGGGGATGATGAAACGCTAGTATTGGGACGGAGTTAGTAGCGATTGATCGGATATAGGTTACGAGCAGTTAATATTCAATTCTTATAAAACATATTAATCTTGTGGTAAAGCCGCGTTTGGTACAAATGGTTGACGATCGGCGCGGTCCGAGCGGTCCACATGTGCTTCCCAAAAAAAATACTGAACACGGCTTTCGTAGATTTAGGTCGCGTTTATTGCAGTTTAAGCCGTTAAAAAACCGATTAACGTCTACTCTAAGGTGACGATGATATTGACAGTTCCACGAGGTTTCAGAATTATGGCCTTTTTTGCTGTGGTTTTGAAACCGCTTAAATGTCATTAATCGTGATCTTAAGTGGATTGCCGCGCAAGAGAGATAGCAGAATATGAGCAAAGGCAAGGAAGGCAGGTCCTAATCGGGGGATCGCGAGAGGAAAACGCCCCATAAAATTTTTTATAGGAATTGGCCGTGGAGCACGGGTTAAACGTATACGTTGTACCAGAGGGGTGACCTTAACTGAGCGGATAATGATTTATTTTCGTTTCGCGGGAATCGGATAACGTAGGCAGATAGGAAAGTTAACTATAATTCCATTATATTTATCTGTAGACTGACGCTCTATCGAGGGGCGAATAATGATTCATTTTCGTTTCGCGGGAGTCGAATAACGTAGGCGGGTAGAAAAGTTAACTATGATTCTATTATATTTATCTGTAGACTAACGCTCTTCAGGCTTTTACAACAGATAGGTAATTGTGCAATGACGGTATATACGGTTAGGAAAGAGATAACGATAACGTGTAAGCATATTAATGGCACGACAAGAAAATAATATACTCGAATATAGATACAATATATTAACTATGTAATCACTACAAACCTGCCCTACGTTAGCGTAGTTTCAACAGGACGGGTAACGTGTATACGATTGGCTATTCTAGCTCAGATTTCGCCGGGTTTGCTAGTAATAACCACAAAACATAATTGGAACAAGTGTATTCAATTCAATTCAATTCAATTCAATTTATTTCACGATAATATGTACATGACAAACAAAATGTTAAAGGCATACATATTAGGAAGTATATATCAAAAATGAAAGTATTTAATAAATTAAAAATAACATAAAATCTGGTCAAAGGTGTAGGAGAATCCCGCTTCGGAAAACCCCTCAGACACATGGAATATATCAATACCCAAAGCGATTTTGTTCAGCATAGCTGTGGCTCTTCCAACAGGCATAACCATCGGCAGGTTGGTCCTGTATATTGGAATGTGAAACAATCTATGCTGACGATGTCTAGTGTAATTATCAGGAGCATACAAACCAATGATCTGCATAATTTGAGGATTATCAATCATACCGCGCAACAATCTAGATAAGAATATTGTAAATAAAATAATATGAATTTGCGGCCCATATACACATGAAATAAAAGGATAAAGCGTATGGGGATATTATAGATGGATGGATAAATGAAACAAATATATATAGGAGTAAATGCAAGTAAAAAGCAAGCATATAAGTAACAAAAACATAGGAGAACATAGTGTGATAGAAATTCGAAGACGGGAGGAACAATAATGTGAAGTGGAACGGATATAGCAAGAGCATGTAATAATGATAAACGTACAAATACAGAAAACTACTTGAGACCGATTCGACAGATACTAGCAATCTTTCAACACACCTCTAAGAACATGGGGAGCGGTATATAGTTATCAGCGGAGGCGTCCAGTGCCTTGGCAATGAATGAGCACTGAATTAATCCGACGCCTTGCCTGCGGCACTGGAGGTTTATTTACTTATT
>JADDOH010001396.1:0-105367 GCA_016648135.1 Agrypnia vestita | reverse complement strand
TGGAATAAGCATGGTATATTCTATCATGGGTGGAAATGGCGAATGTTACAATTGTGTAAAGTGATCACTTAAGCCAACCATAAAAAGACAGGTCATAAGTCCTATGTACACCCAAATGACTTCTATACCTACTTTCCCATAATTAATACAGTTTCGTCTCTGTGAAATATCTATAATATACACTAATTGATTAATAATGTCTCTGTGACATAAATCCAGCACTGTTCTGAAAGATTTGAACAAACTCAAAATATTCTGTATTATTGAAGAATTTGGTAGTTGAAAAAATGTTGAATTTTGCCCCAGTGTGAGCTGTCGGTAACTAATTTTGACCGTGTCGATAAAACAGTGTACTGTGATATTAACGAATTTGGAATATTCACCAAATTCGCAAATGAAATTGCGCGCGCTTCCCCGGCGTCTTATTTCCTGTCACGCATTTCCGTCCATTTTCACGAAATCACTGCCACAGATTGCAGGAAAGCGAGAGGAAAGATGTTACACATCAAAAATAAAATATAGATGTATCATTAACTAGAGCACTTTTAGCATCTTATAGTGATCATGCTTTTGGGCACCTTCTTCTTTCAATTTCAATTTTCAATTTATTTATTTTTTTATATTAAATTTACATTACAAACACAAATTTAATTCGCAAATGTTATAAATAAGTTAAAAGTAATAAATAAGTAAACAAAAACAAATATTAAACATATATAAAATCATTCACATCAAAGGTGTAGGAGAATCCTGCTTCGGAATACCCTCTCAGAGACATGGAACAGATCGATATCCAGAGTAATATTGTTCAGCATAGCAGTAGCTCTTCCAACAGGCATAACCATTGGCAGGTTGGTCCTGTATATTGGAACGTGAAACAATCTATGCTGACGCTATCTTAGGTAATTATTATTATATTTATTTTTTTATTTTTTATTTATTAAAGACCTACACGGCTTTTACATACATATAGATAAAGGGTACATTAATAGAATATTTAGTTTAAAGAAAAAATAATAAAATGTAAATATAATAATAACATAAAGTGGAAACAAAATACTTAAAATACAGATACAAATATATAAAGATAAACATAATATAAAGTAAAAAGCAAGTATATAACAAGCATAGCATAAGCATAAGGAAAACATAATACAATAGAAATTCAAAAACAAAAAAGTAATAATATAGAGTGAAAAGCAATAGCACAAGCTTTGTAAGTCGTAATATAATAATAAATTTACATCCACTTAGTTATCTCACTCAACCAACAATCAAAACATCAACCACGATACAAATCAATTATTTAAGTCCAATTCGACAAATTCTCATAATCTTTCAATACGCCTTTTAATATATGTTTAAATATTACACAGTTATTAGCAAAAAAGTCAAGTTGCTCGTATCTGTTTGCTATTCTAGGAAACCTTTGCAGTGGGGAATTAAAAAAGTAGTTAGTAGCTGCCGTTTCCACGGCAAAATCTTCGTGACTTCTAGCTATGCGAGACGGAACACGCAAGCAGATATGTTCCAGTAGTTGAGGATAGTCGATAGTATTATTTATTCAGGATATTCTTCTTACAGCGATCACACGTCGTGCAATAGAACTCCTATTGTAGTGGTCATGGTATAATGTAGCAGCGACTCATGTCCTCCCGTGTCTCATTCCATTCACCCTGGTCATCAGAGTCGATGGTGTCAGCGCACAAGTACCGCAAGCCCGCTGGGCTGGCGCGCGGTCGTGTCCGTCACCAGGTAACGGTGAAGCGCCCAGCCGATGACCTGAAATGACCGAAGAGTCCAGGAGCTGCGGCTGCTCTGAAGATGGAAAGGAGGCGGAACAATGCGCGGACCGGAAGAATCATCGTAACTGTACAGCGGCGATGTGCTGGTGGCGGCGAGATTAGCAAGCCTCGCGCGTGCCGCACACTTGGCGACAGTCGCTTCTCCCGAAGGTGGTCACCTGCCCCGTCAGCCCGGAGCTGGAATCCGATGGTACGAAGATGCGAAGACAAACTTATTAAATAATAATAGTTATTAATATACATATGATTACATTATTGCCACGGATCGCGGCTAGGAGACAAATCAAAACACTGGAAATTAGTAACGATTTATTAATTAGTAATTAATTATTTTAATAAATTGACAAAGTCACTTAACACAAATTTAATTACTGCACTTTTCTTTAAATAACACTATTTCGCAATTTATCACTCTTGTGTGTATAGTTTTCTGGGATATTCTGCAGTGTCTGTTACGTTATGGATATAAGCCAAGAAAGTCTGTCTGTTAGATTATGGATATAAGGCAAGAAAGCAATCCCTTTGATCTCAGCTTCTGTGTTTTTCTCGGAGCTGTTAGATTTGGCTCTTATGATGTGCCGTATCTGCCGTCTTTGGTATCCATTGCTTTCTAGCGCGTCGCTCAGTGTACGAATCTCCTCCTGCAGACGTTCTTCTCGCAATATTCTTTTAGCTCTCGTAGCTAAAGTATTAATTAGTCCTCTCTTTTGCGCTGAGTGGTGGTGGGAATCTGCATGTAAGTAGCGGTTCGAAGGTCACGGTTACGGTATTGCAAGGCAATACTTAGCTTACACTTCAATACACACTCATCACATCGGCCCTGATGATGGACCCTGCAATGGGATCCGAAACGTCGGCGAGAGAGGTCACATACACACAGCAGAATATCCCAGAACTATACACAGAAGATTCTGAACGGCCGTGAAAATCTGAGAACAATTGATCACTCGTTTATAAACTCTTTATTGTCGCTGGGTAACACTGTTTCGAGAAATTGCTGTCCAAATACCGCACACAAGTAAGTATTTCGCAAAATAAAATCAATTTTATACGCGATACGCTGTTCTCTCGAACTCCCTGGAAGATTATTTTCTTTCCTAGTGTTTAGGAGAAGGTTCCCGTCGCTTCTAGACTGCTCCAGGCGTCTCCCGAAGGTTGTTTATAATACGAGAGTGTGGTGGAAGGTGCTAGGGAGTTCGATTTTATTGTTGTAATCGACTTATTACGAGGGATTCTTAAGATAATCTGTTTTGCCATCTTGTAACATTATAATAAATAAAGTAAATTTATTAAAGATTTTCGTTTCGTCTTTAATTTCATCGTAAGATGGTTGCCTCATCTGTATTCAGAGCTGATGGTGTACTGGAGAAAGTTGCACACATTCCACCTGCTCCGCATCTGGCGGTAGCATCGGCGGTCCTGGAGACAAACTGCCCATCACGATGACCTTTCGTCATCAATAGGAATACCTTAAGGCACGAAGGTCTTCTCCAAATGATAGTATAGCCAATAAGAATCTGTTACGCGAAGCAAAACTAACGGTTCATAAGAAGTTCTGGTGCCAATTCTAAAGTATGGAAAAAGAACGAAAGTAGACTTAATGCGGTGTCTATCTGCGTGAATTGTTTAATGTGATATAGGATGTGGTATTGTGTCTATACCCAAGCATTTTACTACCGACTCCTACTCTGCCTTCGTAACCATAAAGGCAGCTATTTTCGAAATGTTTCAAAATCAAAAAATGAGTTAAATATGAGGTAATGTTCTATAAGAAACTGTGAAACATTTGACAAAGGACAAAACCAATATAAATTTTATTTTAGTGCGAAGAACGTCACATTGTTTTTTAAATTTTCACATAAACTGTATTAATTCTAAGCATCAAGATATGACAATTTATTAATTGCAGTATATATTTTTTTTTTACTTTATTTAATTTATTTATCTTGATCTTGATACATGCCGGTAGGAGCCACTTACCTCACTAGGATGAACCTGTGCCGAGATGAGCTGCTTAAAATCTAGTAAAAACAAAATAATTTACACTAATATATAAAGAGATAATTTTTTTATTATTAGGTTTATTATTAAATTATTAAGTTTTCCAGGTTAAGTGTTAATTTAAACGTGACAACTGTTTCGGCTTGTAAGGCCATTATCAAACAGTGGATATACCACGTATAATCGACTTTTTTATAAGTTTTAATTTAACTTCCCCTATGGATTGTTATATGTTTTCGGAGAAGCCCTACAATAACATTCCTTTTTTCCTAGGCGCTTATCACTAAAGATTCCCTGGTTTATACATAAAATTCTATGTTAAGCTTAGTTATCAAAATTCTCCTATAACTGTAAGTTATTAACTGAATTTCTTTGAAAGTGCATCTATTTAGTTGTTAACTCACACTTAACTCAAAACTCCATTTTATTGACTCATTCAGTTGTTCCTTTTGCCCACAGATTTTATCAAACATAATAATTTCGTTGTCTGTCTGTCCCCGTAACTTTCTGTACCGTCCGTAATTTCGTGCAAAATCACGGCTAAACAAACGAAATTAAACGGCCGGAGATGGGGCTTGAACCCCGGGCCATTAAACCCGAACCAGCCGCCTCTCTATGGACCGCCAAAAAGATACTATAAATATATACACTAGGGCTTAGCAAAGACGCGAACCAATGTTCAGTCATTTTGACGGGTTACAGCGAGTTTATTTAATAAATCGAATTGAATTGATTAATTTATCGTAGAAGTTGCGAGCCTTAAGACAGAGGTTACTATTGTTCGCTAACCGCCGGGATGTTGAAGTTGGATGGTACCGTAGCGCGCGGGACCCCTCTCGCGCTCGGATCCCACAGAAGAGACGCAACAGTCTCGCGCGGTTCACACCTGCACTATCATCTGCTCCGGTCTCATCTCTGGCACGCTCCCCGCTTTATGAAGGGGATCGCCTCCGTCAGGGCTGACAACTGTAACGGTTATTTCCGAACGCAATTCGTTACGTTTTTTTCTTCGTACAGAGACGTCCCATGGGCATAGGCAAGTAAGGCTTTGCTTGAGATAGGCGCGTGCAGTCAGAACATTCAACATGAGCTGTAAGAAAATACACATTAATACGAAAAAAACCAAATAAATACGTTATCTCGTAATAACACATTTTTTTACCATTATTTCTATATATATATATATATATTTTTTTTTTTAAAAAAATAGAGATGTGAACACGGAATACGTGTCACATCAATATTCTTACTATTTTCAAACTAAGCTAAACGCTTGTGCTATGAAAAATGGACTTGCTTGTGAGTGAGGTTGGAACCCGCAACCTTTGGATCACGAGGCAGTCACTAACCACAAGACAACAAGCTACTATATATTATATATATATTATATATATATATATATATATATATACTGCCCCTCGTGACGGAAATTTATTAATAAGACGCCCTGAAGATGCCTGGTGTGATTCAGGCGAAACGTCGGTTGACGAATGGTCCTTCTGAGGACCAGATTTTGACGCGGGTTACCCCCAAAGAAATTAATGCTAACACACATATATATATATATATAATTATATATATATATACATATGTTGGAAAAAGCAACAGAAAGATATCTGCTAGAGTTGCTGAACATAGAGTTGATATGACCAACAAAAAACTAACATCGTCGCTTGTCCAACACACGCTCGAAGAAGGCCACAGCATAGACTTTAATAATACACGAATAATAGCGAACGTCCAAAACGAAACAGTAAGGATATATAGAGAAGCTATAGAGATATATAAAAGAATAAATATTATCAACAATAGAGATGATGGTATACGTCTCCCAATGGCATGGAAAAGCATTCTATTCAACAGTAGATTTCTTAGTAAAAATAAAAATAATATATTAGCGCGCAAAAATCAATTAAATATAACCACCGACACAAAAGAAGCAACATCAAGTACAAAGCGCATCACAAGGAGCCAAACAAACGCCATTAAGGCCAGCAACGGCCGGGAACACCCATTATTTAATACAAAATTCCCGAAAATCATTAAGGCTAATAATGACCACAGTACCCAAATTTCGCGGGTTACCCCCAAAGAAATCAATACTAACATTTCTAACACCCGTGAAAACCTTCATTATAACATATAATATAGATATATATATATCTATATATATATAATATATATATATATATAATATAATATCATATCATCCCTTTAGAGGTAAAACTCACTAAGTGACATAAGAGTAGTTTAGTTCTGTGTTCTGAAAAATTTGGACAAACTCAAAATATTCTGAATGAAAATACTGGTCTAAAAAGGAGTTGAAATGATATTTCAGACGTATTCTAGTGTAATGCTAATAATTCAAAAGAATTTCATTACACATATAAAGGATATTGCTAAAAAAAATCCAATCAAAAATAGATATATCATTAGTGACATCTATGGTTATTTAAGGGGAACGAAAAAGCTTTGGACGCCGGTCGCGCTAATGATTATTACAACACATATACGAGACAGTCTGTAAAATTTAAATATGTACAACTTCCAATAATTTGAAACACATGGTATTCTATCATGGCATGGGTGAAAATGGTGAACGTTACATTTTGTAAAGTGATCACTTAAGCCAGGCGTACGATAGGTCGTAAGCCCAATAAACACCCAAAGACTTCCATACCTACTTTCCCATAAAAATAATATAATTATGTCTCTGTGAGACATCTATAATTAAATTATCTATAATTAAATTATAATTAATATCTTAAATTGTTGGAATTGGATTGGAATGCCTCGTAATATGTTACTACGGAACAAAAGTATCGAAACCTCTAGTACCTTTCACTACATTCTGGAAAACACTACCACACTCTGGAATTAGCTATAACATTCGAGAAATGTCTTGAACAGCCGAAAAGCGACGGGAACAAACTACAAACATCTGGAATGTCCGGAAGCTAACATGTTCCCTATAAAAGCGAAGAAGTGGCGATCGGTATTACCAACGCGTGTGTGATACTAATGATCTACAGATCAATTAAGCGAAACAGTTTTCTCACACAAACATTTCTCTAAAGAGTTACCCAGCGATAAAAGAGTTTATATACCAGTGATGAATTGCGAAATAGAGTGTTTTAAAGAACAGCGTATTAATTTATATCATGTTAAGTGACTTTTCCATTAAATAATTAATTAATCATTAATTAACAAATCTTTACTTACTTTCCAGTATTTTCATTTGTCTCTCAAAGTCATGACCCGTGACAATATCTAGGCTTCCAGTGCCGCGGCATTGGCTCCTGTCAGCTACAGATCTCCTGTCTTAGACACTAGTAGCCTGTCTCTGTGGTGGTGCAATTGGGAGTCTGTAAAAATTGCTAAGCAGATTTCGATCAGGAATTTTATAATATATTTTTTTAATACAGCGTACCGCTTTGATGGCGTTACAGGTGGCAACCCTGGGCGCGGCGTACAGTCCAACAAAGCACAGGTGTGATCTCGCGATAGTAGTATTGATACACGTTATCTGGCGGCCCGGGGTACACCCTTCCGAAGGGCCAGCCGCCCGCTGGCCAGCTGGGTTCAGCGGCAGACAAGGGTAAATAAATTATACACGTAACTGTTCGTTTTGCGAGACCCATCGCTCTCGTCAGATGCGCTCCTGGTACATTCTGATAACGCTGCTCGCCTTTCGCTGTATCCCGAGCATTTTTAAAAATTAATTTGTCTTAAACTTTTGTTTTTAAATTTAAAAAAAAATAGAGATGCGAACACGGAATACGTGTCACATCAATATTCTTACTATTTTCAAACTAAGTTAAACGCTTGTGCTATGAAAATAGGACTAACTTGCTAGTCTGGGGTGAGGTTCGAACCCGCGATCTTTGGATCACGAGGCGATTGTAACCTAACCTAACCTAACCTAACCTAACCACAAGACCATCAAGCTACTTAATTTATTAATTCATGTTGATTAATAAAATAGACACACATCTCACTAGGATGAACCTGTGCCGAGATGAGCAGCTTACAATGGAGAAGTTTCCTATTTTTTTCTCTTTTTCTTTTTCTTTTAGTAGATCTGTTGATCTGTGCTACGGATAACTACGCCTCCTGGGATGATGAAGTCCAGCTATCCCTCCATCTTTTCGGTGTCTTCCGCTTCCGATTTCATTCGCTGCTGTATGCACGCGCCTGTCACTGTCCATTCTGGCTACGTGATCTCTCCACAATTTCCTTCTGGATCTACTCCATCGTGCTATGTCCTCTATTTTGCAAGTTTTCCTTGTGTCTGCATTTCGGACACGGTCACGTAGAGTTTTTCCAGTAATGGATCTCAGCACCTTCATTTCAGTTGTTTTGAGGAGTCTTTTGGTGCGGACAGTGTCAGCCCGCATGTTATAATAGGTCGCACGCATGTCTTGTATATTTTGACCTTACTTTCAATATGCATATTTTTTCGATGAATGGAAATGAAAATTTGATTAAAATTGAACAAATTTCTGAAAGTAAAATGAAGAAATTAAAAAAGTTATATAAAAATTTAAAATGTGTGTGAATAATTTAGTTCCGTCCGGTGGAGTCGCGTGACGTCATCCTCGTACCTGGTGTACATCCGGCGCTGTGCGAACGCGTGACGTCACAGGTGAGTTTGTAGTCGATCATTCCGCGCTTATATACACTAACTTACATATTGCTCATGATAAAACAATACCTCGTAAGCAACTTAGTATAAATTTTACAGGGAAGGCAAAAAACTGCATAATACCTACCTAGATTCTTTATACACTATGGAAGGATCGAGAGCGGCCTATAGCAATCTAGGGTGATCTACAACATTCGGGAGACGATGGGAACCTTCTCGTCAACATTAGAAAGTTAAAGTAATAATCTAGGAGGTTCGAAAAAACTAACCTTTGGGTATAAATAGTGGGACTACGCCGCGGCGCGGCGAGTTTGTTTTAACAGTTCGTTCGATGTGAAGTAAGTCGCGAGTCGACGGCTAGGTGTATCAAGTCGTGAATTTCGGAGCGATAGATACTGAGAACTTACCGATAGTGGAGAAATAAATAAATTCGATAAACACTACGTGCGAGAATTGAATATTCTACGAGCGATAAATAAAGTATTCCCAGCGAAAAAGTGTTCATATACGAGTGATATATTTCGAAATAGTGTATTTTAAAGAATAGCGTTAAGTTTAATTCATGTTTAGTGACTTGGCCCATGTCATAAATAATCAATAACTTATTAATAAACCGATAATTAATTTCCATTATGTGCATTCGCGTATGCTAAATAATGAAAAAATAAAGTCTAATAAGCAAATTCATCAATTAAGAACTGCTTCCAAATCATTGTATCATATATGTATCATGAGAAAAGACTACAGATGTCTCTAACAAGCCAATGAAATATGCGGAAGGTTCCCAGATTTGGAACATATATGTATAGAACTTTCAAAAATTGGTAATATGTGGATTTTTTAGATGGAATCGGTGAACGTTGCGTAGAGTGATCAGTTAAGCCTGCTCATACAGGTAGTAAGCCCTGGGCCATCGTATAAAAGAATTCCATACACGTTTGTCATATTAATATTTTAATTTTTTTAAATTTATTTATTTCGTATAACTTTATACATATAAATGAAGGTAGTTGCTTCACTAGACAAGGTCTGTTCTGAAACAACTGTGCAGTTTTTTTTTTCAAGATTAAACATTATAAAAGACTACATATTAGAAATATACTTTTAAGCATTATACATAAGGAATAAAAATAAAATAATTTAACTTGATAAAGAAAAATACTCGGCATTTTGGATAAAAAATATAGAGAATCTTTCCATCACAGACAACATCACAACACACACATGTATTTCAAGCACAAATCTTGCATACAACCGTGACACAATCGATACAAAGATAGAAACAAGATATCTTATAGGGCTAACAATCGATGAAAACATACGTTTGGCTCCGCACATTGAATGTTCAAGCTACAAAGTTAGAAAACCGATACAAACATTCGAAACTCCACACAGCTTCGTGAATCTGTCTTCCAAAAATGGTATAATACGCACTCCGTATTATATAATTTTTAAGTATTTTCAGCTACGCCAAGTGTGCATGGGTTAGTGCGGCTCCAACTATATTAGACCCTTCAATAAGTTCGTAGTAATTTTTTAAACAAGTCATCAAATATCAAGAATTTTAGCTTAGTTCATGTCTATGCATATGTTTTGGTGGTCTATAAATAAATAAATAAATAATAAATATAGCTTTATTCCAGAATGTGGGGAGGTTCGTGCAATCCCACACATTCCATATAAAAGAAAATACACACATTAAAAATATTATATAAAACAAAAGAGAAATAGTAAAATAGAAGAAGAACATATAAAATAGAAGAGAAGTATTAAAAGTAATCAAAAGAAATATACGGTAAAATATCGGCTTTAGCGAGCGATGGCAAGTCAATTATGCGGGGCCAGTATCTTTCTCCAGTGTGCATCGATGCTGGATTCTGGAGTAAGACGGGCTTCCAGGATAAGGATATTTCCGGAGCTGTATATCCTTTCCCTCATCCCTGCCACCCTGGATCTTAAGAGGGCTGCAAAGTTGGGAACACGCCCCTCAGTGAACATACCGGAAGCGCTGCAATATCTGGGAAGGCCAAACATCATACGAAAGGCGTTGTTATATTGTATGCGAAGTCTTTCTATGCTGCTCTTTTTATAATTCTGTTCTGTACCTATATGTTCTGTACCTAATAACAAAGTCCTACGATTAAACATTTTTTCCATACGTAGGTCATTTTTCCCAGTTCGATACTCGTAAAATTATAATCTCCAATTGTAAATTCAAATTTGACAGCTCTGTCATCCCTTGCCCAAATTTGTTCCTTTAAAGGTCCTTTAAAAAATGCTAATGTCCGTAATGCGTTTAGTCCCGGGGACTATTACCTCTAATGGTCCTGCTACCGGAAGGAGAGACGTCCCATCCCGGCTTATTGTCTACGACATCCTTTACGACCGTTTCGGTTCGACACCGTTCGCATTAAACGCATCCATTACCATTATAACAGCCCAATAAATAAGATCATAGAATATTTTGAATTTATTATAAATCACAACATTTCCTTTCCTTCTTTCTTAACCAATCACAATACTCCATCTGCGCTAGCTATAATATTAGGTCCTTACATATGAAATTCACGTTTTGCCGTACTGGCAAATTTGATCTCAAATATCTTCTCTTTGGTTAGGAATTCCAAATCCAAATTTATACAGCTATTTACTCATGTATTTGTGTTTTGAAAATTATAATTCATTTGTTTTTTCCTCAATTGTTTTTTTCTTTGCGTCACTCAGTTTACAAAATGAAAAACTTGAAATATCGCGTTATTTACGAGTACGAGTTCCACCGTGGCACCAGTGCTGCAGAAACGGCTCGAAGGATTAATGATGTGTATGGCGACGGTGCCGCAAAAGAAAACACAGTGCGTTTTTGGTTCCAACGTTTTCGTTCTGGAAATTTCGACCTGCAGAACAAGCCCCGTGGAGGGCCGGAGACCAAAGTTGATAATGAAGAATTGAAGGCTATTGTGGAAGCGGATCCATCGCAAACCACATCCGAGTTAGCTGCAGGCTGCGGTGTTAGTGATAAAACTGTTTTAATCCACTTGAAGCAAATTGGTAAGGTGAAAAAGCTTGAAAGGTGGGTACCTCACGAATTGAGTGAAGCAAATCAACAAACGCGCGTTGACTGCTGCGTTGCATTACTCAACCGGCACAATAATGAAGGGATTTTAAATCGAATCATTACCTGTGATGAAAAGTGGATCCTGTACGATAATCGGAAGCGCTCATCGCAATGGCTGAACCCTGCCGAACCAGCCAAACCATGCCCCAAGCGAAAATTGACTCCAAAAAAGTTACTTGTGAGCGTTTGGTGGACTAGTGCTGGTGTCGTTCACTACAGCTTTCTTAAATCTGGCCAGACGATTACGGCAGATGTCTATTGTCAGCAACTGCAAACCATGATGGAAAAGCTAGCTGCTAAACAACCGAGGCTGGTTAATCGCTCTAGGCCACTGCTGCTTCATGATAACGCTAGACCACACACTGCACAACAGACGGCTACCAAATTAGAGGAGCTTCAATTGGAATGTCTAAGACATCCACCGTACTCTCCGGACCTTGCCCCAACAGATTACCATTTTTTTCGAAATTTGGATAACTTCTTGCAAAGGAAAAAATTCAACTCCGATGGGGCAGTCCAAACCGCCTTCAAAGATTTTATTGATTCCTGTCCGAATGGTTTTTTCAGTAAAGGGATCGATGAACTACCTATGAGATGGCAAAAGTGCATAGATAGCAATGGTACATACTTTGATTAAATAAATATATTATAATAAAAAAAATCGGCTTTATGTTCCTCCCATACTAAACGCCAATTTCATATGTAAGGACCTAATATTATATTCAATTACTGCAAAATGACTGTGGTTATCCAAATTATAATAATTTCGTTGTCTGTCCGTCCGTCAGTCGTAACTTTTTTAATTTTTTATAAATAATTAAATACTTTTATTCTTTAGGAACCGACATGTAAAAGTACCGCCCTTATTGACGGGTTACAGCTTGTATTATTTATATTAATAAAAATTTTGTATGAAACCACTATTTATTTAATTATCAACATGTTTCGGGGTCAACGGTCCGTTCATCACGATATATCGTAAAATAAAAATTACAATTCGAAGTATTAGACATTAACAAAAACAAAAAATAATTACACCTATGGGAGTTGAATAAATAATTAAGAACTAATGTGAAAACAAAATTGGAAAAAGGATTTAGTTATGAATAATATTTAGTTTTCTATTACTATTTTTAATTTCTAAAATTTCTAAATTACTTGTATGTAAAATTTGTAAGCCCGTAGAGATTTTTTTATTTCCTAAAGATGATTAGAAAATTCAGAATAGTGATTGCTATTTAAATATCATAAGTGCTTCTTAATTATAATACCAAAATTTGGGGTATATATAAAAATATAAAGAGGTAAAATTTGTAAGTTTGGAGGTAATCTCCGAAACTGCTCAACCGATTTCAAAAATTCTTTAACCGATATTTAGAATGAACTTTCAGGGTGGACATAGGCTGTATATTATCCCGTTCAAATAAAAGGGCTTTTCGTGATGACCAATTTTACAACTAAAGTCGACAAAAAAATGGTCGAGCGATGCGTTTTTTACGAACGCTGCCTTAACGGTAAGATATATCTAAATACCATACCATCGCCATTTCGTCATTTGGCGATCCAACCCTCGCCATATCGTTCAATGATTTGCCCTGCCATGTTTAGGAATATCGTATCTGTAGGGTGTCCAAATAGTCATTAAATAAAAAATGTTATTAAAATTAAACTCTTTAATGTCATTAAAATAAACATGTTGTAATGTAACCTTTCATTACTAATCTACATACTTTTATCTTAAAATTCTAAAAGGCAGTAAATTGATAGGTAACTGTGTTTATTACAAATATCTAAATAATGTCTCAAAATTGTTTTCAAACATTTTTATCTATAAAGAAACCGTAAACGTTTTTAAAACCTTTTTATACATGCTATAAATAAGTTACGGACATTACACGAAGTTACGACGGACGGACGGACAGAAAGACGGACGGACGGACGGACTGACAGACAACGAAATTATTATAATTGTGATAAGACGTGAATTAACTATGAATTAAATATGCAAAATGAATAATTTGGGTCATCATTTTTTAATTTGTCTCACAGTGAAAAGAAATATATCATTGAAATTAGTCCAAATTCCGATTTAATTACATAATATAAGGCTTTTGTAAAAGATTGCAATTTTTTATTTGACTGGCAGAAATTCCGATATCAAGAGATTCCTACAGAAGAACATATGGCTACACATATGTCGGATATAGAATTTCCATTTAGAAAACATAAGATTATAACAAATAATAGAAATCAAAGGGAGTTCCAATGAGAAATTTAGTTCAAATTCATTCGCAATTCTTACACAGATTCTATTCGTAGATAAATATTTTATATCAGATTGGATTTCATTTCAAATTAGTGTATAAAGAGAGCCCTGAGAACGATATCGTTTAAGCGTTTCTTTTTCTGAACAAGATCTCCTCTCATACTAATTTAAACATCCCAATACTTTTTAATCTTTATCTGTGGACGTGGGGTCTCAGAGGTCCCATTTTTCCCTCATGTAAGAAGTTTATTTTTTTTATTTGTCATACATTAGATTTTCATTCAGAAGAATATTTTTTGTTTATTAAGGTAAGGCTTTAAGATATTAAATTCTTAGAAGTGATGTCATGTTGACAAAGACTGAAAAATGACTTCTTTTTATTGTATTCTTACTCCCTTTATATTAACTCGTGGCGTCTGCTTGCTTGCTTGTCGGCTTGCCGTAAAAAAAAACTTTGGATCGATTTTTGACCCTTCTCCCGTGATCCAATCGAGCTGAAACTTGGCAAGTAGACTCGTGGCGACGATCAAGAAGATCTATCAAATTTTCGTTAAAAAAAAAAATAATTATAGTGTAATTTCGGATTTTTAGAAATTTTATTGGTTTTTTCGTCGCTAACGTCGCGGAATATTTTCTAAATTTTAATTACTCCGTCGGTATACATAATAGGTACTTCACTACGAATGTCGAAAATCTAAATTGACTGACAAATGTTTTTAGAATTTAATCTTCAAAGCACGCATTCGTCTTTAATTGTTGTTATATTTTACAAAGAAAGGGAGTATAATAAAAACTTGGTTTTTATGGGTTACTTTTTTGTGTCATAAATAATAGAAATTGATTAGTTGTGTATTCATTTTGTTTAATTAAAACCTACTTAAATTATTAAAAAAACAGATATCTAAAATTTCCTCTTTATTAAGCCATGAATAAAGTGTAAAAAAATTACATCCATACTTAAAGGTTAATAACCAACTTGGAATCTTGGAAGGTTATCATAAATAGTTAGACTTTCCAACTTGGAAAAACAACAATTACGAACAAGATATTTTTAAGTAAAGAATTTAATTCTAACCAGAAATATTTATACTCAAATTTGACACATTTGTTTACTTTGCCTGATCAAATTGAAAAAATGAAATGAAACAAGAAAAAATGGCAACAGGCAAGCCAGCTCGGAGCACGGACAATCGCTGGACGAGTGCAGTCATCCAGTGGTACTTGAGGGGGACCAGGAAACCGACAGGCTTGAAGAAATCATCAAATTCTGCAGAACCACGTACAGAGAAAACTATGTGTATAGATATCTTAATGTAACTATTACAATCCTCTCTGTGGTGGGTCCCGCTTCATCAATCTACCTAGGTAGGTACCTACGTGTGACACACAGAAAGCCATTTGGATTCTTTAAATAAGAAAAAAAAACTAACCCATAAAAACCAAGTTTTTACAATATGTACTCCCTTTCGCTTTGAATCAGATTTCGTGTCTTACACGCGTCGGGCTAATTACTCATATAGAATGATTCCAATTCGAAAAAAAAATTAAAATTTCTAAAAATCCAAAATTATACTATAATTATTAATTTTTTTAAAACGAAAATTTGTTAGATCATTTTTATCGTCGCCATGAGTCTGCCTGCAAAATTTCAGCTCGATTTGATCACGGGAAAAGGGTTAAAAATCGATCCAAAGTTTTTTCGTCAGACAAGCAAGCAAGCAGATGCTACGAGTTAAAAGAAAGTGAATAGGTAATAAAACATTGGTAACGAAATTCCAATTCGAAAATTAATTTAATATTACGAATTTAAATAGCCGATTCTTAAATAGAATTCATAGATTCTCATAGTTACATTCTCGATAGAAGATATCTATACACAGAGTTAGCCAAGAATGTTTTCCAAGTAGATTCCTGTCTAAATTATGATGCGAAAATTTAAAAGCCTTATAAAAAATTTTGAGGTACATACGTACAAAAAAAATTGAACTATAAACATTTTCTAGGTATCATTGTAAGTAAACATTAAATATATTATTAATTAAATAAAAAATATAAAAAATAGTTGTGGAAAAGACCGACATCAAAATTTGCACTTTATCAAACATACTTGTCTGTCGTCTGTCCGTCTGTCTGTCCCCGTAATTTCGTTCAAATTCACGGCTAAAAAACCAAATTAAACGACTGGAGTGGAGGTTTGAACCCCGGACCAGCAAACCCGTAGGCGGCAAAGATAGCGATGTTGCAATCGCCGAGCTTGCACTACCCGTCAAAAATACAGTTCATTTTTCGCCCGATCGCCAGGGTTTTTAATTTTTTTTAAAGTAAAATAATCATTCCTTAGGAACCGGCATGTAAAAGTCCCGTCATTTTTAGTTCATAGTTATAGCTAGTTTTCAATATGACTGACTTATCTTCTGTAAGACATTGAACTATCTCGAAAGTAACTTACCTATATCGTATATTAAAAATTCAACCACTTTAATGCAATTCAAATAAAATAATTTCTACTAGAAATATTTGTAAAGAGGCAAGACATGCGGTGCACAATGGAATTCTGAAACCAACACTTTTACTGAAGTGATGCCCGGAGCTGGCAGAGGAGGGATGAAAGTAGGCTGATTGTGATTTCAGTGAAGTTGAGATCGCTTAGAGGTATTATCAAATCCATTTATGACAGAGTAAAGAATGAAGATATTTGGAAAGAATGAAAAGCTGATCTTAGCATAGTGACTAGAATAAAAAAACGATAAATCAGAAATAATTGAGCACTGGGAAGCCAACGTCTTACGCATTATTGCCAAAATACAGTCTTATTTACTGCAAAGTGTGTTATTACACGGCCGAAATCATATTTATTCAAATATTAATGTCATAAAATTATCTGTCGAATGAAATCAATTTAATGGATATTAAAAGCATTTTTTTGTATTTTATATCAATTTAAAATTCTCCGCCTCTAAAAGAAACTCTCTTTACATCCTCTTATACGAAGATGGGTCATATTTAAAGTCGCAGTGTTAATTTTTATATATAATTAATATATAATTAATTTTTATATATAATCTAAAAAAGAATTCAACTAAAATGCGATCATTTATGATTTGTGCATTTTCTAGCATTCTTCCTAGCGGATTCTGAATGGAAAAGTTGGAAAACACTAGTTAAACTGAACACAACTGTTTTCTAGTTCGGTTAGACGGTTATCGACCCTGGGCCGGACTTGTCCAAAGAAGGCCTTCTTCAAGGCACCCATATATATCTTCTTCTTCTTCTTCTTCTTCATCAGCCTTCATTTCTCCACTGCTGGATCCTTCCTTTCCATCCTTCCTTGTTGTTTGCTAATTTTGGCCATTTCTTTCCCCCCACAGCGACTATATCGTCGGCCCATCTCTTTTGAGATCTTCCGATGTCTCTTTCATTCTCCCAAGGTCTCTATTTAAGAACTCTGGGAGGCTATCTTGTAGCATCCTGCCTTGCAATTGCCTATTGCCATTTGAGCTTCGCTACACGATCCATGATTTACACTACCCTAGTTCTTCGCCTAATTTCGTCATTTCTAATTATACCTCTTAGGCTTACTCCAAGCATGGATCTCTCCATGGATCGTTACGTGCATTTGAGCTTTTCTACACTTTTCTTTGTAAGGGCCATAGTCTTCACTCCATACGTCATCACTGGCAGTATGCATGATTCAAAGCCTTTTCTTTTTAGGCTAATTGGGGTTTCTTTGTTCTCGAAGATATGCTTAAGTTTGCCAAAAGCAGCCCAGCTCATTCCTATTCGTCTTGGCAATTCTGCTGTTTGGTTCTCTTTGTCCGTTTTTATCTTGTGTCCTAGGTATATATATTCAGTCATCCATATGTATATGTCACTGTATCTGCAACTTAAAGGGATGTCACCTAGGCCCGAATTCAGAGTCAATACTTCGGGTACACCTTAAAAGCGTAATTTTCAATATAATAACACTTTTAAAAAGTACCTTAACTTTTATATCATCTAATAGTAGTAGTAGTAGTAGTATTGACTCTAAATTTGGCCTCTACAAGTGAATAAACGGATAATTTAGAGAAAGAAAATGCGACACTTTAGGTCAGTTAGTTGTCTTATAAAATAAAGAAATGCGTACGCGTCGTTTTCACACCAAATAGAGTAAGTGTGTTTATTTCATGTATTTTTTATGTTTGTTGGGTAAATGTCAAAAATTTATTCACTTGAAATGAGTGTTCCAGTAACATAAACAATTTATCGTCGACCATCTTGAATCGATCACCAATTATAACGCTGCTCCATCCAAAAGATGAAAAATGAGTTACTACTTATTGAAATGGAAGTCAGAACGGTTTTAATGAATTGCGATTTTAGCTGAAGTAGAAATGACAAAAAGAGGCTTCTCGTTTCCACAGATTTCTGTATTTCGTATTTCATGTTATTGTTGGTGTTTGACTGCGTTCGACTATGTTTGACAGAATGTCATCAGCTTGGTTATGTCCGCTATTCAAAAAGTTGGCAGTATCCAAATCAGTTTTTAGGCCAACCCTGGTGTAGGCCACGAGCACTGGATCTTGACTGAGAGAACCCGCTCAAGGCTACAGGCCGCCGAGATGGGATTTCTACGAGGAATAGTAGGAGTTACCAGTAGGAAGAACTGGCGGAAACAGTTGGAGGACTGCTGCAAAGCGAAGTTGCAACTAAATTGGGCTGACGTGGAGAGCGAAGCCCAAGATAGGAAGAGTTGGAACCTCCCATGCGGACCTAATAAGATAAGGGGTAGAAGAAGAAAAAGAAGATTATAGATTTCTGAGCTTTGATAAGAGGGCTGAGATTATTTCTCATAGCAGGTATACCATTCTCAATGATCCCTTGTTAATCAGAATGTTGTAAAATTTTTAATATAAGCATAGATAAGATTAGATTAATTGAGAAAAATATTAGTCAATAGAAACTTCGGTACCACATGTGTGTGTTGTTACGATGCAAAAAATGAACACAAAATAAGTTTTTCTAGTAAGTAAGTAAGTAATCTTTTTTAAACTAAAAAAAAAGTAACCCTTAAAAACCAAGTTTTTATTATACTCTCTTTCTTTGTAAAATATAACAACAATTAAAGACAAATTAAAACATATAACGTAACACTAAACATACAGTAATTTAACATATTTCTAAAATGTCGATGTTTTGAGCTTTGATAAGACACTTCATGCTTTGAAGATTAAATTCTAAAACCATTTGTCAGTCAATTTAGATTTTCGACATTCGTAGTGAAGTACCTATTATGCATACAGACGGAGTAATTCAAATTTAGAAAATATTCCGCGACGTTATCGGGCCGCCGTAATCAAACTTTTCTAATGATTCCAATTTGAAAAAACCAATAAAATTTCTAAAAATCCGAAATTATACTATAATTATTTTTTTTTTTAACGAAAATTTGATAGATCTTCTTGATCGTCGCCACGAGTCTACTTGCCAAGTTTTAGTTCGATTAGATCACGGGAAAAGGGTCAAAAATCGATCCAAAGTTTTTATTGACGGCAAGCGGCAAGCAAGCAAGCAAGCAGACGCCACAGTTAATATAAAGGGAGTAAATATATATTTATTTGGAATATCATATTTACGATTGTAATACAGGCTTACCAGGCAACTTTCGCCCGCTTTCTTCTCACCGGACAAAGCTAGGGAATGGTCTTTTGTTTGTGGTCGACCTATAGTATACCTACTAACATCTACTGAATTCCTCTGATAACTGCGCGTCAAGAGTCTGAAAATAAATCTGTTTAACCGATTGATTTGTTGAAATGCACCACCATGTCGTTGCACCCGACTAATTGCTGGATGACAGTTGTGCGGACCACCGAGAAATCAGCCAAGCCATGGTCCGATGCTCCTCGCCTCTGCAGACCAGAAGAACGGACCACGTTTCTAGCTACAAGTGAACCATTTCATTACACTTAAGGCCGAACGCACTGTTTGTATACATATTTGATTTTATATTTTTACCGCAACTGATAGCTTAGATTCCCAGTAAATTTTATACAAAAAAAATGTGGGCGCTAATTTTTTGCACTCAAATTATTGTCTCGTAAGAAGGGATATACCTAATTAGCAGGGGCGTGCAGTGAAAATACAGGACGTAATAGAGCTAGTCCACAATACTTTACAGGTAGATTTTTGCTTTATTGTGAGCCGAAAACAGTTCAGTATTTCTAATTTATTTTTTGCAAAATCTTGAACTATCATTACAGTAACTTACATCTATTACAAATTTTCATTCGCTTCAATACAAGTTAAATAAAATAATAGAAACCCCGCTGAAATTACAATTGGAAATGGAAGGTTTTTATTATTTCATTTGGCATGTATTAAAGGGAATGATTTTTTCATATTCAATATAAGTCTGTAATAATAGTCCAACGTTCTACAAAAAAAGTCAAAAATGTTGAGAAAAAATACAAACTGATATTGCATATCTTCTTAACTATTGATGTATAGGTTGTACGATGACGGAATCGCCACCACCGCACGCGGGTCGGGATTAGGAATGAAATATTTTCCTTCCCAATCTCCGCCGATAATGATTGATCCCGTGACACCCGGAATACACTTGACCAAAGCTAACTACGTACACAGTTGACAAATTGTACATACAGCGTTTTCCTAGTATATCGCGCGCGGATTCAATCTCCAATTCTCCCGGCTTCCTCGAATCCGGAACAGATCGAATTACCACGAATTCGGATACCATACGAAAAAAAGAATGTCGATTCTTAGTAGCAAAGACACACCGCCTTCCAACTGTCACTGGTCGGATTTATAAAAGGTTTAAATCCTGGCTGGCGGTTGGCGTAGAATACGTCGGATGTCAGTTTCGACCAACCAAAATCATTTCGCGGCCGGCGCCCGGCGGTCACGAAACATAGATCACGGTTGCTAGAACATTTTTAACTCATTATCAAGGCAGGAATCCACCTGTAAAGTTTCTGCCACTAGCTATGAAACTTGTATATCTTGATCCATAACAATTGATGTTAAGACATTGTTTAGGGCGTAATTTAGGCAGGAATTTAACTGCGAGGTATTGTGGACTAGCTTTGTTACCGTATATCGGCTGAATTTTTTTTTTTAAGCTGAAAATTGCAGCGTGCGTTGCAGCGGTCTTAAGGCACGCGTCACAGGTTGGTACATCCCTGATTGGTGTAATCGTCTTCCGCTGATTATAGCCCCGGCCGCTCAGCGCTCCTCCAAGCTGCAATCATTCGGATCCAGAGCTCGGATCGCGGAGCCGGCTGACCGGCGCGTGTGACGGCCGCCGCTGGTGCGTGAGATGGGCGCGCTCCTAACTGTCCGCGGAAGACGTTTCTCCAAACGTGGACCGGCGGGCGACTGTTGGCTCCCGTCACCTAGAACCATAGATACCTACGACTTTTTATCATGAAAATCGGACGAACAATAGAGGGATTAAATATCCGACCGCTGCTAGGGAGATTCTACGTACTTCACCTAACTGTACTTTATTTGACAGTAAATAATTTTTCGTAAATTTCGTCCTATGGCGCAACGGATGCTGAGGCGTCTGGCTATGGATCAAAAGATCTAGGTTCGAATCACGGGAAGATCAAAATTATTTTATAAATAAAACTAGCATTATCTACACCAGTGAAAAATCACGGAGGAAGCGTAAGTTAACGGTTCGCGCCTTAGCTAATCCTTGCTCTCACAATGTGTAGTGTATTATATTTTTGAGGCCAGGGAGAAGCGGTGCTGGCTATGTCGTTTAGTTGCCGAGTTGCATCCGAGTTTCGGGTCTTTCTCCAGCCATGTACGTTTTTTAGCCGTGAATTCCAAGAAGTTGCGGGGCAGACAGGCAACTAAATTATAATATTTAAATTAAGTTCACCTTTTATTTTAATATTTCTGTTTATTAAGTCGATCGTCTGGCAAGGCGGGCGAAATTCAGCCACAAAGACCGCTCTTTCTCACAGCTTCTCTCTTGGGGCCGGTTGTTTGATCAGGAATAATAAGAGTATTATTATTATTATTTATTAAGAGTAATAGTTAAGAAAAAAAATAGGTTTTTGCGTTTTCAACCCGTTTTTGTAAAAATCTACGCTTTTTACATAACTATTACCTTTACCGACTATAAAAGAAAACAATTACATTTCGTATTACATTTTTGTATTGAAATGTATCAAATTAAAATTTAGTTCCAAAAATCGCTTGCATTAAATTAGCTATACATTCATCTTCTTCTTCTTTGCACTGTCCCAACTTATTCCCTAGGTAGTCTGTTGGGGTCAGCTCTTCTTGTTCTCAGGCTGCATCTTCTTCGGTTCTGGGTATCGCTTTCATGAAGACCTGTAATATTTTGGAGCATTGAGTCATCCAGGAGTTCTTTGGTCATCTTCTGGAAGTTTTACATTCATATCACTGTGTAAAACTCTCTCAGCACAATTCTATTTAATTCGCTATACTTAGTAATGTTTAATGCCCTGAATTGGGCTTTTAGTAGCTGTTTAAGTACATAAGCAGGAAATCACAAAAATAATTAAATAAGTTCAACAATATAAGCAAGATAAATACAATAATTAATAGATTAAGAATGTAGGCAAACTATAAAATAGATGATAATCAGATGTGTCTTTCGTATGTGTATAGTGTTCGAGCTGTAAATATATCAACAGAGCTGTATTGATTGCCTAGACACACCACAATAGCTATTACCTTAGAGTATATACAATCCATAGAGGGATAACTAAACATTTTACCAAACCCGTACGCGTGGTAACATAAAGCTTACTCAGTTTTAACAATATAGTGACACAAAAGACAAAAAGGGACAAAAAAGATCACCCGGTCGGGTACGTCTTTAATTGCTTTGTAAGGGTTCTCTTTGCCCGAGTTTCAAAACTCGGGCAGAGAACGGCAGAGCTGACAGATTTGTTATCCGTATTTTCGATAAATTATTGTGTGTTTACGTGCAAATATTACAAAAAATTGATATGCCTTCTTGTGCAATGAAGGGGTGTTCCAATAGGACTGGAAACGGGAAGAAACATATCAGTTATCACAGGTATTTTATCCAAAATATGAAAATTTTACATATATACGTTTTATTTCATAATTTTAACAACAAACCAAGTGCAAACATTTACTTTTGTTTAAAAAATCCTAGAACGTTTATTTTTGATTGATTTTATTACACAAATAATTCGGAGAATGCTATTTTGAAGATGTTTTTGATGACTTAAATCAAAATATGTCTATGAATGTTCAATCAATACGAACTGTAAAATTATTTACTTAGATAGCCGACATTTTAAAATATACTCTATATAATACTCTAAGGCTATTACCTACCCTCCATACGCTTTTGACATTCTATTGACATACGCTGTGATCGCTCTTAGTATCGTAGCTGATGATTTTTTATAAAAGTGTATTTTTTTATATAATCAATTCTTCTTCAGTAGTGGGTAAACGCAGCACAATCGATTTTTTTTTAAATTCTCTAGATCATTTGTGGTTTTGTTTACTCATTGTACCTACGTCATAGGTAAGGTACCTACCACACTTTTCTTTGACCATATAGCTGAAATGACCTAAACGAACGTTCCTTGACCTTTCCGACAGAATGAATGTAATCTGAATGTATAATTAACATTTATTTCATATCTTTTAAATACGAAATCGTAAATGGTATTCCCAAACCGACTGATTTCATTTGACCACATCCAATCGTATTTATTTCTCATTCTGACATTTTCACTACACAAAATAGAACATATCTCTAAGTAGGTACGTATAAGTGATTTGCAAGGTACCAATAATGTTCATATAATTTTCACCAAACCTTATAATAATAATGGATAATTTATATAGCGCCATTTTCGTAAAAAATTCGTCACAAGCTTTACACAAAAAATTGTTTGGTCCCACCCTAGTAGGTACCTATTTAAATTTTAAAATTGCGAACTTATGGAAATGACACTACAAAATTACAAATTACAAATTTTATATCCTTTTAATACTTTTGCATGTACAGTGTGTCTCGTAACTATTATCTAGCAAAAACATCTGTGGAGTGTTCCTCATTAAATATTGAATAAAAAAAAATTTTTTAAATTATGTCGACAGGATATCTAAATTTGCATTTTTTTTCAATATTTCTGACTAATCTTTTATAAAAAATTAAGAAAGTTATTTTTCAACTCTCCTAATTTCGAGTTTACGTCCGTCCGTGGAGTAACAACAACAACACTGATGAATAAGCAACGAACGTCCGTCAGTTCGTCCATTCGCAGATTGCTGGAATCACAACAACAACACTGATGATCAGCGACGAACATTCACCAAAAATGTCGCCATTAAAGAGTTGCTACTGTAAAAATACTTCACGTTTTAAGTCGATGACATTAGTTTGTAACTTAATCTGATATTACGTTTAAGTTTAAGCGAATAGTCAATTTTAAAAAAATGGTCATGAATTATCAGCTTCAAAATCGTGTTAAAAGCGAGAAAGGGTCTTACCTCAGACTTTAATACTTCAAATTTGGAAATTCTGGTAACCATAGTAATACCAGTGACCCCCAGTGACCCTGACGATGGAAAGGTTTTTCTGAAACATGTTGGTGGAATTAATCAAATAAAAGAAGAAGACATATAAAAATAATATAATCAATATTTTTTTTAAATGTCAATCTACAATGTTGCTGAATTAATTGAGAAAAAAAACCCTTAAAAGGTCATCAAAATACATGATTACGTTTTCAAGGTCATTTAAGTCATGGTGTATATAATATGGACCATATTTTTTTTTACATCTATACCTATAAAACTCAATGTCTGTCTGTCTGTCTGTTCTCTATACAAATCCACACTGTTTGTCCGATTCGATTTAAATTTTGCATACTCATGCTTTGGGACCCGGCGGGTAACAAAGGCAACATTTCCCCCCTATTCTCATATCCCTTCCCCTCCTCCTGACATATTTTCGATGCAAATCTGTACCGTTTGACCGATCGGACTCAAAATTTGGAAACTTATTCTTTAGGACTCGGCAGTAACATAGGTGATATTTCCTCCCTATTCTATACCCCTTCCCCTCCCCCTGACATATTTTCGATGCAAATCTGTATCGTTCGACCGATATATTTTCGATGCATATCTGTACCGTTCGACCGATCGGACACAAAATTTAGAAACTAATTCTTTAGGCAAAGGCTATATTTCCTCCCTTCCCTTTTACCTTTTCTCCTCCCCTTGATATATTTTCGATGCAAATCTATACCGTTCGAATCAAACCTTTGTTTTTCCCCCATAAATTATTTTCAACTTAATCCTTAACCCGTGCAACGCCGGGTAAAAACAGCTAGTTTTATATAAAATTGTGTCTTCTTAGTGTCATTGCAAACCAGAATTCCTGATCTCTTTTGGGAGAGTAATATTTTTTTCAAAGACTTTCCAAAGCCCCGTTTTTGCCTGTCATTGCGAATAAAATTGAGCTTAGATCCAAGGTTTTGAGCTTCACATTGTTGCGGTTACCTATGCAGAAAAAAAACAGACAACGCGTGCCTGTTCAACCAGTGCAGCAAGCCGATTTTCGAACCCAGAACCTTCACGCTGCTCGCCACCAGATGACGATTCACCACACTCGAAGGAAAACCAATCTCGCACGTCAGCGGCGGCGACCTGTCACGTTGACAGAAGAAATGGCGCGCAAACGCACAAATGACAGTTGCAGCGCGGGCAGCCGCGCGCGAAAGTAACTGACCAATCACGCACTTCCTCCATGCATAGATGAACATGGCGAAGAAAGCCAGAAACAGCGAGGTGACAAGATGGCGTCCACTGAATGGAGATATGGACGCATCGCTTAGCGCACTAGGGCATGCAGTACCACATTCGGTAAAACGGTTTACCGCTAAATATTTAGGTATTGAAACAAACGGATATTTTATACGAACCGTACGGATGTGTTGAGATTCGATTTTCTGCATTTCGCTGGAGTCACTTAATAGCGTCATCGGGACAGTGCCTTGCACCGAGGGGGTCAGTGACGTGTTATTATTTCTTACGCGGCCGCAGATTGCATGCACTGCGTGGAGAATTGGTTCCTTCTAAGTAGGGATGGGCGTTGAATGGACGGACTAGTTGAAATCAACCGTTGACGTTGCATCGACGCGTCGACCGTTTACGTTTATCGCATGGACTAGTTGAATTCGTAGACGGTGGACAGCGGACGCCGTGGTCGGTGGACGATTCGAGATTAACGCAATGCAAAGCAACGAGCGAGAGCAAGACAAAACGTCTCCGTTTATTTCTCTCTCATCTCTCGCTGTCGACTTGTAGGGTATTGCTTGTAGATGCCATAGACGTCATAGACGGCTCGACGGGTAATTTCATTTCAACTCTAAAGTACACTACCATAGAGTGCAGATCTGTGTACACGAACTATGACTAGAGATTTGAAATTTGAATACATGCGTAGGGCGAGATAAGCTTAATAAGCTATTATCTATTATTTTTTTACTTGATTTTTTGTGATGTCACGTGCGACGATTCGGTGAATTCCCAATTTTTCGCTGTATAAAATAAAACAATTCTGTTTAATTATTTTATTTTTTATTGAACTAATATTTTACTGCTTACACCTGATATTGTTGTGTACACCTACTTCTTTCTTTATTATATATAGAAAGAAGTATATAAAACAATATGTAAAAGCCTATAATGTGCGTAAACAAATAAATAATAAAATATTTCTTTTTACATATAAGCACAAGTAGCGGTTTTACTTTCCCCGAAACTATATTCCTTCGAACTTCTTTAAATTTAAAAAATTAACGTCATAAAAATAGCCAACGATTGAGCCGTCGAGAAGCGTCGCGTTGAACCGTAGACAGTTGACCATCGTCCCAATGTTTACATAGAACGTCCGCGACGTCCACGTAACGAAGTTGACGCGTCAACTAGTTGACGAATTCAACTAGTTGATCGTTTCGTCGATGGATGGACGTGGACGGTCTCGTTTCGTCGACGGTAAATACGTCGACGACCCATCCCTACTTCTAAGCTGGCGGTTGTTTGTGTGCTATTGAAATTTGAACCGACCATGTCCGAGCTCATCTTCTGCGGGTTTCTGCTTAAAAACTCTTTCAGGGATTTTCTGCGTCGTATTTTAAAAGTGACGAAAAATCTTAAGTCAATAACATAATAAATTTTTTTCACGTGGGATTTTTGTCGTGGACATTTTGTATTTGGACGAAATTTCCGTGGATCTGCTGTCGTTGGATCAAAAGTTCGTAGACATTTTATCGTTGGAAAATTTTTTGTATGCCTTTTGTCATTTGTCAAACTTTGTCATGTGATCAATTATCAATTTTTTGTGGACCTTTTGTCGTTGGACCAATTGTCGGTGGACCTTTTCTCGTTGGACCAAATGTCCATGGGCCTTTTGTCGTGGACCTTTCGTTTTGGACCCTTTGTCGTGGTCTTTTGTCGTGGACCTTTTGTCGTTGGACCAGACGGCCGTGGACCTTTTGTCGTTTTGAAAAAATAACCGAAGAAAAATAAAATAAATTTACGGACGGTACAGGGTGTTACGGACAGACTGACAGACAACGAAATTATTATTATTGGGATTATACAATAACATTACAGTTTACCGATTTACCGGTTACGCCACTTCTGGATCTTTTCGCTAGCCCTGGCGCCAGCACCACTACGAAGTCGTCTCATATCTGGCAGCGATTGCCATCATTTTCATGGCAATTTGCATTCATTTCGCTGGAACACCCACACATGTACCGACTAACATTATCATACTGATGGCGCGTGTCCATGGATGAAATTTTTCCCTCGAGTTGCGGATTTGGCGGCAAAGGTACATTAGTAAAGGACCACACTAACTTCCTCGAAGTCTTTTAGGAGCTCGCGCTGCCTGCGTTTTGCGTCCTAAAGAGTAACTCTGCAAAATTTGATTTATATCGGTCAATGAGTTATTGGGTTGGTAGAGAACATTTATTTTTATTTATTTAAATTAATTTTTTTTACAAAGTAGTGACAGTTACTTATGAAAGGATGTTTCTCTACTACGTGAGTGCCATAAACTCGTATGTAGGAGAGGAGTATCATTACATTATACATTTAAAAAGAATTATGTGATAAAATATATATATATATATATTTAAAAAGAATTATGTGATAAAATATATATATATATATATTTTTTTTTTTATTTATTTAAAAATCCTTCTTTACAAATGAGATACTTAATACTAATTTAACAATAAAACATAAGATAATTTACACATTTTTTTGTTTTGTTTAATTTGTGGATTATGCCACTCTACTAGGCTACGCCTGTCCCAGAGTGGCGTTATAGCACACAATTATAATATTTTTTCGAGTTCGTCAGTAGTATTTATTTTCATAAGGTAGTTATTATGTATCTATAGAGTATCAAGTGGAATGTTAGTGAAAGTTGAGTTAGTCATAAGTCCAAGTGCAAATATGTGTAGAATAATTGTTTAATGTAAAAAGGGTTAAAGTTTTGTTTAAGATTATTTTTTTATTTTCCTTAATTAATTAATTAATTTATATAGGTATATATTTTTATTTAAAGACATTATTACGCAATTACAGTACGTTGCTGTTCTACCTTTGGAGGTAAGCCAGTTGTTTGCTAAAGCTTTTATTTTATTAATTGAGTATATTCTGATTTCCGGGAAGTCTGTTTTAAATATGTTAAATATTTTAGGCCCTATGTATGAGTAATTTTTCTGTCCATGTGTTGTCTTAGTTTTTGGTATTTCGTCAAGGTTTCGTAATGCTTGTCTAGTATTATGTGAATGCGAGTTACTGGTTGCTGTTAGGTGGTTTGTGTTTTTAATGTAGAAGATGAGGGTAGACTTAACGAACAGCTATCTAACGTCCAGTACATTAAATTCTCTGAATAGTCTGTCTGATTGGTATGTGAATGGTTTCTTATTGATGACTCGGAGCAAGGCATATACTTATTACCTGATGAATATATATATATATATATATATATTCATCAGGTAATAAGTATATGTATAGACAATCAAGTAATAATAAGTAAGTAAAAGGTACCTACATATATAATAAAAATAAAAATAAAAATATTTCTGAAGGTACTTTTTCACGTTTTTTTAAATGATTCATAATTTTCCTCAGTCCTCATTTCAGCAGACAATTCGGTGAACCACTTCACACCTCTGAATGTGTAGTGATGCTGAGCAGTTGGAGCAGTACATATCACAGGGATATGTAATTTACCAAGTGTCACAATTCTGCTACTTGACACTTTATAAACTTTATGAACAAATTTATATTTTTTCGGGCGCATATGTCGGAGCGCATTTGTCGCAGGCGCATTTGACAGGTCACCGCTGGTGGTTTTATGTTCAGATGGGATAGAACGCCGCATTATTCTTTATACATTATAATGTATAGCCTGCGAAGTCGGTTGCAGTCATTGTGACCAAAAATGTACGCCGTTTAGTATCGAGAACTCGGCTAGACGTTGAAAAAATAACATTGCCGGCCGAAGCGCTCAATGAATCAGCGCGAAAAGAGAATTTCCCTCTTTACCGACGTGACTCACAGGGCGGCGGCCATGTCAACACAAAATACAACGCTAGAAGATGTGACTAACACACGGGATAAACAAACTCGTCAAATGTTTCACTATTGGGAAAATGCGACGCGCAATTATTACCGAGTGATTCAGTTCCACTGTGTGCTTGTTCTATTCAGTTTTCTTCCTAGCATCGAAGAAAGCTTCGTTTCGAGATGGCTACTGAAAAAGCGGCCGATGACAGTGGCCCAAAAGACCCGTTATATTGTGATATTTTATTTATTTATTTAATTGAATACATTTTTAGAGATAGATATAGAAGAAGAGATGGATTACAATAGAAGAGAATATAGACGGTCCTACAAAACTTTTAATGTTAAACTAGCTGTGCCCGTGCGGCTTTGTACGCGTAGATTTTTAGTACACTCTTTGGATCGTCATAGAACTTTCGCAAACCTTCTAGAACATTCTCCTTCCAGAACTTTCAAGAAATGTATCGAATGTACAGGAACCTTCTAGACACACCGACACATTCCGGAACTCAGTTTAGAACCTTATAGAACTTTCGAGAATTTTCTAGAACCTTCTCCTTCCAGAACTTTCTGACACAGTCGGCGTGCCTATTTTGAAACAATCTGAAACATTTGTGGCCTTCCCATAACAAAACAATGCGCTAGAAAGCACATTTTCGTCACCCACTCCCACCCACACCAAACTCGCATATTTTCGATGTGACACCAAGGGCTATCCACCACCATAACCACCGGTGAGTGGCTGTGGCTGGTTGTGGAGAAAACTTGGCGGGTAGCGAAACACGGGTTTCTTTATATATATATATATTTGATCTTATACTATATATATATATATATATATATATTTATATATCTATATATATATATATATCTATATTATATAATTATATATATAAAAAGAAAAATTACTTATACAAATACAAGCAAGCACACTTCAAAGAAACTCAAATCGCAATTCCACTACCACTACCAGAACCACTACACAAAGAAATTTTAGACACCTAGATCTACAATATACAGACACTATACAATACAATTGGCCGTTTTCTGAAAATATCGGGATCTTTAGACTGTTATCCCAACACTTAATAGACGAGAATAAAAATAAAAAATAAAGGCGATGTAGGTGTAGGTAGGTATACGTCGGTGTTCGTCGTACTCAAATAAGGAGATTAGTATATTTTCACATATCTCTCTCAAATTAAATACCTTTATTTGCGGTGTCCGATGCCTGATCCGATGTCTTTATTTGCCGTGTCCGATGTCCAAGATCCCAATACTACTATTTTAGGAATACGGCTTAATGTTGGACGGTGTACGAAAATGTATGTATCCGAAGAATTTAAAAACAATGATTAAAATTAGTATTAGAGAGATGGGTTATCAATATAAGAAAAGAATATGAGTACTATAGTACGTACTATCCCGTTAAACATATTAAAAAATCAGGTTTATTATCTTTAGGTCTCACTTATTAATTTTTTTGTAAGTACCTACTATTACCTTTAAGTACCTGTATTACAGTAGCCGGCAAACATCTTGAAATTCTACGGCGTAGTGGGGGAAGTTTGCGCATCTACCTTTCCACCAGCGAGACCCAAATTTCGTCTTCTGCGCATTCCCCCACCACGCCAAATAATTTCAAGAAGTTTGCCGGCAACTGTACGTGTTGTCTGCCGTAATCCCCCTAACTCAAATGTTTGAATATCCAAACCTTCTTATCTACTAGAGCGTACATGTACACAAAATATTTCAGGTTTGATACTATGGCGTATGTCCGGCACTTAGTCAACGCCGTACACTGTTCGAGTGACGTCTTCAATAGGCATGATGACAGATTTTGAAATAACCTTATATAATGTAGGTACCTACACGCCAATTTTTTTAAATTTTCATCTAGGTATCTATTTTTAATTTCGCGCGAAAACGCCCGCTGGTGTCACGGCGTCCACGTGACGTCAAGCCTAAGTAAACATTGCATTGTGTCTATGACAACACTTCGAGAGACACGGTGATGGTGACTTGGGCGTGACGTCATTCGCTCTGGTCGGCGTTTCAGTTAAAATGTCCGTTAAAATGATGGTAAAATGATGTTATGAAAATCTTATTAATCTCAATGTGCACATTAAAACTGGATCATTTTTTAGAAACCTTTCAAAATATTTTCTTATTCTATATTCTCACTTATTCTTTAATACTGTCATCATGCCTATTGTCATTACCGTAACCACTGACATATTATAAAATAGACACGTTATTTCCATACTAGCCGGCTTTCGTACGTAGCAAATATCGCATTCAAAGAGAGAACAAATCACTTAATCAAGTAATCACGTAAAAATCAGGTAATTTGAAGTCACGGTGACTAATAAAATAACAATCATTCTTACGATACTGTGTCCTTTTTCCCGAGACTTTTTTTTTCGGCTTAGCGTCCGTTCGATAACGAATGCAAAGAAGGCAACCTAACCTAACCTAACCTTCATTTTGAGTTGCCAAAATTTCACGTTTGTAGCGTATCTACAGTTTATTGTATCATTGCCTAGGTAGGTACATGCCCTACATCTATATTTCATCTGTTTTCGTTTCTGATTCTCCGAACGCAGCCGCGAAAACATAATATTAGGCAGGCACCTGCCCGGTTAGGTATGTCCCGCACTCCCGGCACCTACTTACTACTTAATTACTCATCTGTTCTGATTTGAAATCTGTGAATTATCGTGAGTCACGGCGTCCCCGCCAGAGCGCCCGCCGCCCGGTCTGCGCGCGCAGACGGCTATATTTGACAGTTATGACGAACTGCATTCTGGGAGAGCGCGGCGAATTTGCGAGCGAGGAACGTCATAATCCATTGTTTGTCGTATGACACGTGTTTTAGAATAATTGTTATACAGGAATTGGGTTGGTCGCACACTGATGCAATGTAGATATGCGACATGCAATAGATATGCCAATATGTAAGTAATACCTACGCACTCAAATTAATGTCGGTCTTAACACATATAAGCAATGATATAATAAACTGTAGATACGTTACAAGCGTGGAATCTTGGCAACTCGAAAATAAGGTAAATTGCCTTACTTGCATTCGCTATCGAACGGATCTTCTTTGTGATCGGGCGCGACGCAACGCCGAAAACAAAAGTCCCGGGGGAAAAGGAGCAGAGTATCGTACACTATTGTAAGAATGAGTATGTTATTTTAGTCACTGTGACTTCAAATTACATAATTTTTCTGTCTACACGATTTGTTGTCTCTTTCAATGCAATATTTGCTACATATGAAAGCCGGCTAGTATGGGAATAACCTGTCTGTATTATAATACGTCAATGCATATAAGCACATTATTACATGAAATTATCGATTTAGCATCACTGTAGCACACATCAGTTATAAGAAAAGTTGCCCAGCAGCAAGATATAATTGGCGATATCTTTAAAAATGATAAATATTTGATAAATTTTGATAAATACTTATTACTTTTAAGAAAAAAAAATCATAAATAAAAATGGTCAAAAATATGAATATCTGGAACTGAAAAACAGCATATCACTCAAAATAAGTACCATGAACAGACTTGAAGCACTTGATAAGAGGTTGCACCGTAGAATTTTGCTCATAGGTACCGTGGCAAACACGACCAGCATCTCAGATGTGCTCCAGAGAGCCCGAACTGAGAGAGAGTTGTTGGCAGATATCAAAATCCGAGAGGGGTCATACTTGGGTCATGCGCTTAGAGGGAAAAAGTACGACCTTTTGCATTTGATAAAATTAAGGGCAATCTCGAGGGAAAACGGGGTTTCGTCAGGAAGCAGATCTCATGGCCCCGTAATGTACGAGATTGGAAGATTGGATAAGGACGGTGGAAGAGCTGTTTCGAGCCATCATCAGTGGAAAATTCATAATTGGTATAGTGTAATAGATTTATTGTCACTCGTATCTAATCTAAATATAATTTCGCTGTCTGTCCGTCCGTTTGTCTGTCTCCGTAACTTCGTGAAACTTCCATAATTTCATTCGGACTCACGGCTAAAAAAACTAAATTAAACGGCCCGGGATGGGGTTTAAGCCCCGGGCCAGCAAACCCGAACCGCTTAACGCACGTTGCTACCGCCGCCGCTCCGTGGGCCGTCTATACTGTATAATTAGGGGTTAGCAAAGACGCGAACCATCTAATGTTCTGCCCAGCACGATCGTCAGGGTTTAAAATCGTACCATTAACTGCCGGCAGGGGAAATATAAAAAAATGTTCAAATATTTTGATTTAAGTCGTTATTACTATTTCATGGGTGTCGGCACGCCTGTTCCTAAAGAATAAGTATTAACTTATTCTTTAGGAACAGGCTTGTAAAAATGCTGTCATTTTTGACGGGTTACAGCTAGTGTTGACTACACAATTTGTTGTCAATTTTCCCAAAGATAAATAACTAACCATCACGCCGTTTCCCCGCAGGGGTAGGCAGAGAGGATTGAACGCTACACTCTTCCATCCTGGCACACCACTTTTGCTTCGGCCGCATTCATACAAGTTCTACGGTTGTTGAGGCTTTTAACAGGGTCATCCTCAAATACTTGTAGTATCTGATCGTGCCAGGTCTTTCGCGGACGCCCTCTATTCCTGTTGCCTTCAACACTCACCTCATATATTTTCTTTACCATCCTTTCCTCGTTCGTACGCTCCACATAACCAATCCATCTCGGCACTCCTTTCTTTATTGTATCTTCCACAAAAAATGTTTAAAAAAATATCGCGTGACGAGATGAAGAAGAAAAAAGTATTTCTTTATGGCGTAGAGTTGATTGAGACAATTCGAATTTAATCTACATTTCGTCGGATGAGTTGATGTTAAAACTATTTTTTGTTCAGCAGGATAACCTTTGACAAATTGGTAATCATTTCACGGGCCTAAGTAAGATGCGCAGGAAGCGCTGTCGTCCTTTTTGCTTCGATCGCTGGGGGAATTAACCACCTCTTCCTTCCGGCGGCGGGAGTTTTAAAATAAGATCGTTGTTTTCAAAAGGAGAACACAAAAGATGGCGGTCGGAGCGTGACGGAGGAGGGGGATGGGAGAGCAGGCTGGCTGGTAAAAAATAACGCCGGGTCCACAATGGAGGGTCTGCCTTGGACGAGTTTCTTGAGTATTTAGCTTCATTAATCTCAAGACTACGTGTTTTACTTTTGTTCCACTTTAATTTCATTTTTTAATAGATAATACCTACATACGATTTCTTATCAAATTTCTTAGCAAATATCAACAATTTTTGATGATGATTTTTGCGTGTGGTGACGGATAATAACTTACAATCATAATTTGCAATCTACTTAATAATTAAGTCTCTTTTTCTCTTGTTCATTCTTTTTGTATTATTTTTTAACATGTATTTTTTTCTTGTATTTGTTGTATTGTATTGTTGATTTGTATTTGAGTTTATAAGATCTATTGTAATTAATTAATATGAATGTATTTCTGTTAAATACAATTTATTTATATATATGTATTGATGCACCTACAGACAAATATCAATGTGATATTTTGTGGGTCTGAGATGTAAAAAAAAAATTAAAAAAAGAAAAAAAAATTTGGTTTAAATTTTTTATTCTTTCTTGTTATATAATTTTAAACCTGCCTTAGTTTAATTCATAAATATTTATCATTACTAACATATTTCTAAATGTGGAGACCTGTAATTGGCCATCTATATTGTATCAATGTTTTCTATGCTGTTGGTCTTCCATGAATATTAAATAAATAAATAAATAAATATTGATAGTGTAATCTAATGCAACAAACAGTGAACGGACAACCGCCGCATTCCCAGGACCATTTTATGAGCGAATTCTCCCGTATCGGTCCTACTCATACGTCGCCAGGTTGACAATTTTTTAATCTAAAGGCCATCTCCGTGTCACGTCGTGTAGGGCGACTGCGACCTGGAGAGACCTACAATAGTCCATTCACTGTACCCCTTCACATAACACACTTTATTGTAAATTATCAAAGAAAAGCATAAAATACAGGTAAAAATATATCAGTAAGATAACATATGGCAAACATAGAAATAGAAAATTCATTTAAAATATAACAATAGATCATGGTAAATTTAACAAACAATGAGAATTAGGTAATATGAATTTTCAAATAAGCAGCCGAAAAGAGACTAAATACAATCACAAAAGCAAACTCTACAATAAATGAGAATCAATTCGGGTTCACCGGGGGAATATGCACACAGGACGCAACCGCAAAACATCCACCACTATACCAAGTAATTTGGACAAATCAAGTAATTGCACAGGTATCTTCATTGATTCGAAGGAAGTACTCGACAGTATCTCCCACGAACAACTCGTACCAGAACCAAAAGAAAACGGGATTGACCACACAGTCCCAAAAGCCACTCAACGAACAGACATCAAATAGTCAAATCGGATGAATCTCTAAGGAATCCACCAATAAGCGAATTTGGAGTCCTCCAAGGTACGGTCCCCAGACATAAATAAATAAATAAAATACAAATGTATTTTATTCAAGGCAATGAGTTCATTATGTTCGATAGAAGAGTTGAGAAAGATATCGAGGAGGAGTGACTGCAGGGAATAGGGTGAACGGTGCTTTTAACGCTATAATTTCTAACAGAAATATGTCTACCGGGGCAAAAGTAGCGGTACACAATGGAATTCTGGTACCGACACTGATGTATGGAAGTGAAGTCTGGAACTGGCAGAAGAGGAACGAAAGCAGACTGAATGCAGTGGAGATGAGATCCTTTAGACGTATGTGCGGCAAATCCATTTATGATAGGGTAAAGAATGACGATATTAGAAATGAATGTAAAGCTGATCTTAGCATAATTAATAGAATTAAAAAAGGGTCGCTCAGATGGTTTGAGCGAATGAATGAGGAAAGAACGGTAAGGAAGATATGCAAGTGTCGATGGCGCCAGAAAGAGAGAGCGACCACGGAAGACGTGACATGACCAGATTAACCAGATACTAGAAGATGGTCCCGTTAGAAGCCTCAACAACCAGCGAGGATGTATGAATATGGATGAGGCGAGAGTTGTATATCAGGACAGAAGAGTGTGGCGCTCTATCCTCTCTGCCTAACCCTACGGAGAAACGGCGTGATGGTAAGTAAGTAAGCAATAAGTATTAAGGGGTTGCACAATCCTGGGAGGATAAAATTTACGTAGAAATTGGGTGATTTGTGAAGTTACGCATGCTGCGCGTACGCAGCATGTAGCGTAAATGCGAGACCATTTAGGTGAATTTTTAGTACGCAACGAAATGCGCGCATTTACTGGTTTTTTGATTACTGGGTTTTGTCCTCAGAGATAATTATTAATTGAGATAAATTATAGAAGTCACACAGAGACGAGCTGTTTATATGGAAAATGTGTACGAGGGAAGTCTTTGTAGGGTGGTCCAGGATTTATGGCCCGTGCGAGCAGGCTCAAGTGATCACCTGCCACTATTCAATAGTTATAATATATAAGAAGAAACCACGATGAAAAGGTCCAACAAAATTCTCTTAAAAAATATGATATCTTGGTAGTTTTTAAAATTAAAATTTTTCAAAACTACAAGGAGATAATTATGCATAATAAATATTTTACAAATGTGTACCTCCGTTGTGTCCCAGTCCCCTAGCCTAAAGAAAGAAAGTTCACTAAACCCCTTATTTAGTTTAAACTCTGTACATCTGTAATCGTGGCATCTCGAATATTTAAAGTGCCTGGATGCTAGAGGCTGTCGCAGAAACCATCGCAGACGGCAGATCCTATACGACGCCGTGTCACGAATTAGCGTAATTACCTTTACAAGGTACATATTTGAAGCGACATCGGCTAAATCTAATTATCCGCCATTCGCGGGCAAGATGGCGCCGTTCTCACACCTTTCCCGCCGAAATGGTAATTCTTCTTGCAGGCTAAGAGTTAAACCGTGTTCCGGCACTTCCGGCCGCGATCGGGCGGCGCGCGGCGCGGCGAGGGACCAATGATACGGCCTGCATCTGTCCGGCGGGGTACGTGTCGGCACACGTGGATGACGGACTCGATGCGGGGCCGGTAACGGAAAGCGCGCGAGATAAGAAAATACAAACACTACTTTCTTGCTGATGTAACAACCATTTTATGCATTTATTTACTATTGAATTCTGCTGCACTAGGTAGGTACCGTATATATCTACATACGCATTCTGTTTAGAAATGTGTTTTTGTCAATTATATGTTTTTATTTATTTTCATAGATGGCGGTAGTGTGTCGCCATCCATATTGTATGAAAAATTGAATCAATATTTAAAAATAATCACATAAATTACGTAAAATTTGAGAATGTAAATCATTAAGGGTAGTTATTGTTTACATTAATGTAAAAAAATTAAGTTTTTATTGGATAGTTTCGAAGATATAAGCCAAAATATATTAAAGTTACAACATCTACACGCTTGACAACAGCCACGTAACATATATACAAAATAAGAAGCGTTGGCTGTTGGAAGTGTGCGTCTTCGCTGTAATGGCTCTTGCTGGACACTGATTTCTTTATAAACGATGATTTTTTTCCACAGCGCGTGCTCCGCGCGCGCTCATTGGTTAAATGAAATTGCGCGCGCTTCCCTGGCGTCTTATTTCCTGTTCGCATTTCCATTTTCTCGAAATCACTGCCACAGATTGCAGGAAAGCGAGAGGAAAGATGTCAAACCAGACAGCCTGAATAAGAAGGCACCGGAGAAATAATCTGGATAAGAAGGCACCGCAAATAGAGAATAAAGAGTAGCTTGTTGGTCTTGTGGTTAGGACACTCGCCTCGTGATCCAAAGGTCGCGGGTTCGAATCTCAGCCCAGACTAGCAAGTTAGTCCTATTTTCATAGCACAAGCGTTTAGCTTAGTTTTAAAATAGTAAGAATATTGATGTGAAACGTATTCCGTGTTCGCATCTCTATTTAAAAAAAAAAAAAATACCTTTATTTGCGGTGCCTTCTTATCCAGAAGGCACCGCAATTTTTTATTTTTTATATCTCGTTTATTTTTTAATCTCGTTTATTTTTTAATTTTATTCTCGTCTATTATGTGTTGAAATAACAATCTTAAGATACCAATATTGCTATTTTCGGAATACGGGCGATAGTCTGTTTATTTAGCTGTGACAAAAAATTATTATCTTAGAAAATTACTGACATAGAAAGGATGAATTCATTGTGTGGTAATGTGTGACAAAGAGAAGTACAACTTTAACTTTAACCCTCGGTGTCAAAATTATAAAAAAACCTAGCTTAAGTATGGTGCAGTATCACATCTAGAAATCTACCTTTCTCACAGGTCTAAAGACTCAAAAATCAGTGGCAGAACTCATAAAGTGGTCGATAGCAAACGATATAAACTATGAACTGATGTGATGTGTATTATTAATGTAATTTATTTATTTATTTATTTATTTAACGCCTTTAGGCTTTTACAAAAATACAGAAATAAATTTAAAAAGAAATATCAAATAAGACAGATAAAATAATAATACAGATAAAAGGTAATGTAATGATCATGAATCATTAGTTTAGCTGTATTTAGATGTATTTAGTATTATTCATTTACATAAATGTACTTAAAATTGTTTTTTTTTTCTTCTCTCTTCTGGTTATACATAAAATGAATGAAATTTAGTAACAGTGTAACATTAATTGTGAAAATGAACCTGCAGACAATTGAATTTAAGACGTTTTGTGGGTTTAGTAATGTTACAAAAATGTAAAAAATATATATTTTAAAAAAAGCGACCTTTTTGTTGTTGAAAATCATTTGCAAAATCTTCAATTGAAGGTTGATATTTTATGCACTGCAAGCCCAAGCAAGCGCTACTAACTTCATCTATCAGACGGTTTCTTTTATCGATTTTTTATATTATTTAAAGCTAGAATAAAATCTCACAAAATTACGTATAGGGAGAAATCAGGAGTAAAGTGTAGTGTCCGGTAATAGCGCTCCAAAATTCCTTTTCTTAGTGCCACTCATCTTCATTCTCCAAATGATTTATTTTCAGATTTTCAAGTTTCGACCTAAAGTCGTCAAAAACTTGAGCCCAGACCCTGTCTTCAAATTCTGCAAGTTGCATTTCAAAATTATCAATTTTCATCCTTGGAAATCATATTATTTATCATATTTTTGCTATGAATTAATATATCAAAATAATATCAAAAATTTTGTTAGAAAATGATATAAATGTATAATTAATTATACTATTAAAATGGCACAAATCGCTCTTTAAGGGTAGATTTTCTAATTTTAAGAAGAAGAATTCATATAATTCGAAATTACTGTACACTACGACATCATCGAACATTCGATGATGTCGTAGTGTACAGTACGGAGCCCAATGTAGGTTTTAATCGATTGTCGGCCCAAGATATCTTGTTCCTATCTTTGTATCTATTGTGTCACAGTTGCATATAAGATTTATTCTTGAAATACATGTGTGTAGGATGTTGAGATTCTCTATTTTTTTTTTTATCAAAAAGTACTTTTCTTTATCAAGTTAAATTATCTTACTTATATTCATTATGCACAATGTTTAAAAGTATATTTGTAATATGTAGTTTTTTTTTGTGTTTTATTTCTTATGTGCAATATTAAAAAATTTATTTCTAATATATAGTATAAATTCATATGAAATAAATAAATTTAAAAAAATAAACTTGTAAATTTGACAATTATGAAAAGGTCAAAATGAGTACTCATAAAAAGCTGTTATTTTGTAGTAAATAAGTCGCGCTTTATTACACCAAGACTTTTATGAAGATAAGAATACATCTATTGTGAAAATACGTTTTGTTTAATTGTAAAAGAAAAAATGCTTTAGCCGCAGTATAAATGGGTCTTGCGTACGAGACATACGCGACAGGGGACATTCTTTCTCTGTGATCCAATTTCCTCTCCTTTGGAAGGGGCTTAGTTCATCTCAAGTACAATTTTATACAAGGACGAAATACCGTAAATACATAAGGATGAAATAGGTAAATAAGTGCTTCCAGATGCTCTCAAATCCTTCAAAACGGACTTTGTGTATCAAAATTATGATAATGATTATTTTTCTCTTTAGTATGCTAGGTTATTTTCCATATTCATCACAATATTATCTCAACAGAGACATTCGCAAAAATTGAAGATTTTTTACAAGGTTTTTATCATTTTTATTTGAGTCACATTGAAACGAATGAAATTTTCATAATCTGTTAAAGTTACTATAATGATGATGGTTATACAACTTTTTGCAAAAAATAAGTCAGAAATATTGAAAAAAAAATTAAAACCTTGATATTGCATTTATCCTATTAATATTAGGTCACAGTTGCTTAAACATTTTCGACTCACTATTAAGACGGGAATCCACCTGTTTAGTTTTTGCCACTAGCTATGAGACACACTGTATAATTTCATACGAAAATAACGTCATTGAATTATGTACAACTTAAAAATACAAAATGATGAGGTTAAGAGATAAAAGCATTTGGAGCGGATGTGTGAGTGAGTTGTTAGCGATTGCGTTTATCTCACATCGTATTAACTAAAGTCCCATGTAAACAATTTCCATTCATATAAATTTACCTCGCAACCATTGACGCCTCATGTAATCTACACTAATATTATAAAGAGGTAAAGTTTGTAAGTTTGGATGTAGGATGTAATCTCCGAAACTACTCATCCGATTACAATTCTTTCATTAATATTTAGAATAGACATTTCGAGTGGATATAGGCTACATATCATCCCGTCAAAATAAAAGGGCTTTTCGTTGAGACCAATAATTTTGCAAAGAAAATCGATGAAAAAACGGTTGAGCGAATGCGTTTGTTACAAACGCTACCTTAACGGTAAGAGATACATGAATGCTATCTATGGAAAAGTTATAAAGCTTAAAAAGGCCTGTAAAAAATCTGCAACGACATATATCTATATGTTAAAGTCGATTCACAAATTGATAAAATATGACTAATCCATTCACAAACTGATGAAATATGATAATTTTAAATATGACTACATTTGTATTATAAAATAAATTGGCTTTCCTTCAAGGAAACTTTATGTAGATAAAAATTCCTTTTACACAACATTGTTTGGACGAGTAGTTTAGATTTTACTATTGGGTGTTTGCTTGTTTTTCTTCTTTGTTAGATCCTTGATCTGTGTTGACAGGTCAGTCCTGGTCTTGTGACGAGGACGTCCAGATCTCTCCCCATCTCTTTGATGGTCTCCCTGGCGGTCGGCGCCCCTCTGGAATCCTGCGCTCTGGGAAGTCTCGTCTACTCCATTCTCTCACATAGTCCCTCCAGAAACGCCTTCTCTGCCTGCTCCATCTTACAATGTCTTGCATATCGCAGGTTCTGCAGATTTCCGCGTTGGGTGCTCTGTCTCTGAGGGTCAGTACATACCCTAACATCTTTCAAAAAGTCATTCCTACATAACATCCATTTTATCGACAATAATCTGAACTGTATATAATGAACTATTTTGAGTAGCTTCAATCCACAAAAATAACTGCACTATAAAAGAAGTATTATTAACAAGATTTTGTAATTAAATAAATATTTTATATATAGGTAATAAGGCAAAAATTTTCAATATATTTCGAAAACCATTTATTTATAATTAAATTGGGAATAATACTAATTTCAGATATAAGCTACTTTTTACAAAAATAAATCAAACATTTTATGATATGGCCATTCGATATGACAGATAGTATTTACATTCACCATAGAAATGACAAATAGAATTCACACAAAAAGTTTTGTGTGGAATTTGTAAAAAATATCATTTACGCAAGTGACGTGGTCGCAGTTCTCGCCTGGCATAAGACCTTTCGAAGAAACACGCTGTTCCATGAAAATTTACTTGTCTATTACAAAAAACTCGCAGACATAGAGATAGAGATTAGTAAAAATACATGGTTCAGGACGAGTTTATTCTCGACTTGACTAGATCTATGGAACAAATTAGTTGGGCGCAAACAAGTGAGATAAATTAAGAATTGACATGAAGTTAGGTACAGAAACGTTATACACATTTATTACATAGGACGAATTACGGCTAGAATTTTAAATAGGAAAAAAAAAACAAAAAAAACGTTAAACAGAATCGTCAGGAATAAAACTTAAACTAAATCAACTAACTTACTTTAAATCAACTTTTTCTTAAGATAAGGATTATTTAATTAATATTTATTTTCCAGAATCTTTACTAATGCATAGCTTTTCCGCTTGTATGCGCTGCACGCCACTGCTAGATACCTATGTATATGCGTGTTGCCAGAGCAGGCCAAAGAAAATTGTAATTGGGATAGTTGGCTGAGTTTTAAATAATAATGTATTGTTTTTTTAATGTACATTGTACTCTATACTCTGTCTCGTTAAAAACAAAATAAATAAATAAATTAGATCCTTCCACATTTACGTCACGTCTCTGTTTGTTTAGGCGTTTGGCTTCTCGGGGTTATTGCTCTGACGCGCGCGCGGACGCTCCTCGACCGGCCATCTCGCGCAGGATGCCCTCCCAAAGGATGCTGGGAGACAATGAGATGAGGAGATAATGAAGATATTTACAATCTGTGCCCGAACCAGCAGCGCGCAACAGGAATCGAAAGCCCCCGAGTAATGCGACGAATACAAATGAGCCGGGTGAATAGTTTTAGTAAGTACGTGTATTTTGTTTATATCTTAGAAAGGAGATAGTCTCTAACGATGGTCTCGTAGTCCAATGGGCTTGACGCTGACTTCTGACGCCGGGGATCCTGGGTTCGATTCGCGGCGAGGACACAATATTCGATTCGCTGAATAAATTTAATGTAGTGACATATAATTTTTCAGTAATATCAGCTCTTATGCAAACGATGCAGTACATATTGATACATATATGCGTAGTAATAAAAATAAAACACTCGGAATAAAACTTCCTTGTTGGTGTCATGACACTCGCCTAGTGATCTGGTGGTCATTGGCTCGAGCCCCATTTCGTGACATCAGCAAAATAGTCCTATTTTTATAGCATAAGTGTTTAGCTTAGTTTGAAAATAGTAATAATATTGATGCGACACGTATTCCGTGTTCGCATCTCTATTTAAAAAATAAAATAAATCATGTACAAAAATCGCAGTTAGGTACTGTTTTGATCTGAGAATGATCTGAATGAATGAATTTGATCTCCGAACTCATCCCGTTTCAACCGACTGGCAATACTTATTCTGCCATCAGGATGGTGTCATACCTTAGAGATCTCACACCATCTTCAAAACCTTCATTGGCTAAAATATCCAGAAAGGATTGAATATTAGTTGTGCCTTACAATATTCAAGGCTATTTATAACATGGCCCCTCAATACATTACCGACTTCTGCATCCCATTTTCCGCAAATAACAGACAACAAACACTTCGCTCAGCACCAACACTTCAAAAAACAACTAAAGACGCACTTATTTAGGCAATTGTATAAAAACCCATAGAACCATCGGCCAGAGCATGTCCGGGAGGCTGGCTGCCTTCGAGATGTGGTGCTAAGACGCGTGGCGAGGATCATTGGTCAGAGCATATCCGAAACGACGAGGTGTTGAGCAGGATGGGCGAAAAAAGGCAGCTCCTGAACAGAATCGCCCAACATTGAGCGAATTGGATAGGCCATAACAGTAAGCACCCAGGACTGCTTTTTACCATCGTCGAGGGCAATATTGAAGGCAATAATCGTAGAGGCCGCCCGAGATCAAGCTACATAGACCAGGTTATCGGAAATAGGCTGGCAGGTGACAGAGAGGAATGGAGAGACCGAGTGATTGGTGCAGACCAATCCTTGCTCTCAACTATTATAGTTTTTAACTTAAATTCCATATGATGCGTGTCACCTAATAAACAAGTAATCATATATATAAAAATAAACCCGTGTTTCCCTATCCGCCAAGTTTTCTTCACAACCAGCCACAACCACCCATCGGTGGTTACGGTGGTGGATGGCCCTTGGTGTCACATCAAAAATATGCGAGTTTGGTGGGGGTGGCTGAGCGTGGGTGGGAGTGGGTGCCGAAAATGTGCTTTTTAGCACATTGTTTTATTATGGGAAGGTCGCAAATGCTTCAGATTGTTTCAAAATAGGCGCGTCGAGTGTGTCAGTGAGTCTAGAAGGTTCCGGAGAAACCCGCTCTAGAAAGTTCTGGAAGGAGAAGGTTCTAGAAAATTCCCGAAAGTTCTATAAGGTTCCAAACTGAGTGGCGGAATGTGTCGGTGTGTCTAGAAGGTTCCTGTACATTCGATAAATTTCTTGAAAGTTCTGAAAGGAAAATGCTCTAGAAGGTTCGCGAAAGTTCTATGACGATCCAAACAGTGTACTAAAAATCTACGCGTGCGAAGCCGCGCGGGCACAGTTAGTAGTAAATAAGTGTTTTTAGTCAGTAAGTTGTTTCGTGTGAAGCGCCCTTGAGGTGAGTACTCACGAAAACGGTGCTATATAAATGATCCAATTATTATTATTATTGATTCCATCTCGATAGAAGTAAAACAAAATCGTGGGATGTGCTTTAGTTAGTGCAGAGGCCGCTAGAGGTATTTCCGTTACCTCGGCGGAACTGTCCGACCGCAGGCTGCGGTGAGGTACGGGACACGTGTCTGCGATCCACGGTCTTATTCATCACCAGCAGGTCGTGACATACTGACACACACGCACAGACAAACATACGAACAGCATTATTTTTTAAATATAAAAATACAGTACTGTCGCGAGAGTCTACAACAGTAACTACAGATGGATTCTTGGTTTGATTTTGAGTCCTAAATGTTTTAGCAACCATGACCTAGTAACTATGAGACACCCTGTATAATTGATGCCCGAACATGGCACGGGCAGGGTGAAGTTCGAATGCGCATTCTGTCCAGCTATGTTCCAACGCAAGGTATACAACACAGCACGCGGTTTTTTTTTATGTGAGCAAATAAGTATTTTTGCACACGTCAGGGGGTCATGAGACTTGGGTAGACAAGAGCCAATTCCTGAAATATGTAAAAAATATGTACACGCATTAGAAGTTGTACTTCTTTGGCACACATAACCGCGTATTAAAATAATATTAAAGCGAAAACTATACAAGTGCAAAAATATACATTACCACGACTAGGGAATGCAATCCCGATCCTGCGAGATCTCGAGGCATTTTAGGAGATCAATCCCGAGCCGAAAAATCGGATGAGATTATCGGGATTGATCAGCATTTTTTATGTTTTGTATGTTTAATTGTACATGTCTATAAAACTCTTAGTACGTACTTAAAACTTATTTTCATGACACATTCAAATAATGAAAATAGCTTTGAATAATATTTGCTGTATTTTATCCATTTCTATATACAATATTTTATGTGTAGTTTTTACTCTACTACATTGACTAATTGATGCATGGAAAAACGCCTACAAAAAATTTAATGCTATGATTAATAATGAGCATTTTATTAAAATTTCTGATATAAAAATGCAAGGCATTGTCGTTAATTGCTATTCAGCTCTATAAACAAACTAAAAAAACACAAAAGTATTCGGGATCCCGATCCGTAGAGATCCCGCGGGATTGGAAATTCTAATCTCGAGGGATCCCGACTCAGGATTGCATTACCTAACCACCACCAAGCTACTTCCTCTGAGGTTTCACAATTGACGTCGTCCTCTCCATTGTTAAAAAGCTGATGTCAAAAATCCCGTAGTAATTGTTAGGTTTTACCAGCGGAAATTTTCAAAATGATGACATTCTGTCAAACGTGTATATACGCAGTCAAACATCGACAATAACATGAAATACAGAATACACAGCTAAAATCGTAATTCAATAAACAGTTCTAATTTTCAATCCAATCATTAGTCATCTTTTGAATTGAACAACTTTATGTTCGGTTCTCGATGCAAAATGGTCGACAATACATCCCAATTATAATCATTTCTTCGTCTGTCGGTCTGTCCGTCCGTTCGTCCGTCTGTCCCCGTGGCTTCGTGTAACGTCCGTAACTTATTTTACAAAAACTTTTTTTTTCTTTTTTCAGAACGATAAAAGGTCCACGAATATTTGATCCAGCGAGAAAAGCTCCACGGAAATTTGGTCCAACGACAAAAGGTCCACGGATATTTAGTACAAGGACAACAGATCCACGAAAATTTAGTCCAAATACATAATGTCCACGACAAAAATCTCACGTGACAAAATTATTATGTCATTATCCCAATAATAATAATTTCGCTGTCTGTCTGCCTGTGGCGTTCTTTTTTATAAAATTTTTTATTTTTTATGTATAAATATATGTATATGTATTTATTCTTTAGCAACCGACAGTTACAATTAAGATTCCTAAAACTTATAGTAGATAATAGAACTAAATGTATGTACAAGGATGATTATAATAAATTATTCAAAGTATGCAAAATATTACCAATTGACCAAAAAGTAAAATATAATATAATACTAGAAGAAATGATAAATAATATTAATATACACACTGACACGCACCATAACTATGCAACCAGATCGACAGGACGAACAATGAGAATACCAATCACTAACAACGTGTATGGCGAAAGGAAAAGAGATTATATTGTGCCAAGAATCTTTAATAAATTAGATAAAAAATTCTTTGAGATGATGCAAGACAAAAAAACTCCATTGGCTTCAAAAAAGTACAAGCTAAAAGAATATATATTAAAGCTATGTACCTAATCTTACATTAATTTATAATTACATATCATGTATCACTTGTAAAAAAACATGCAACACTCGATAATGACCTACTATCTTCATTATAAAATAAAAATTATTGTCAAATATTGAAGGCAACCATGCCGTAAAACTGCTGTGCAGTTTGGCATATGTTTAATGTAATAAATATCAAAAAAAAAAAAATATATAAAAAAAAAAAACATGTAAACGGTACGGCATTTATGACGGGTTACAGCTAGTCTTATTTATATTACTGAAAAACTGTTGGTGTATAAGCATTTTTTACTGTTTAATGGATGCGCGCGCATTTATTTGTCTCGCAATTCCGCAACAATGCGCACTGCGCGTGCGCTACTTCCGTTACAATAAAAATGTTACCCTAGATGCGCCAACAGAACAATTTGAATAAAGTTTAATTTGTCTGAAATGAAAGAGCGTTCTCAGAGATGGCTGTGGTCCAGGAACGCCGACCGCAGCGCAACAGCTTCCTGTTGGTCGCCATTGTGACGAAGCTTGATGCATGACTTGGTGCCGAGATGAGGCGGCCGGTGCCCCGTGGGAACCGCTCTGGTCCGACGCCGACCGGCAGCGCTTAATTTACTTGTCTTGTCGCCTTGGAATGATTTATAGCGGATGCTGAATCGGCTGCCAGATCGTCAAGTGGAAAAGAGACATTTCCTTCGATGTTTTCTTCACGAAATGCGGACAGTAAGTAGCACCACAGAAAATTTGTAGTGCAACTTGATTATTTTAATATACAGCTAGTCCACAATATTCAACACGTGGATCCCTGCATTGATTAGGAGTCGAAAATGTTCAAGAAACCATGACCTAATATCAATTATTCTTGCAGACACCTTATCTTCGTTCAAAATCTCACTCATACACGACATCCATTTTCTAAACGATGACATGAACCTATAGATCCATTAAATCAATCATTCATTAAATACTAATCGCCCTACATCCAAACACAAAATATACAATACACATAAATGTACATGTAAAATATAATTAATTGCTAAAATACATGTAACTAGAGCGTGCCGAAGACACTTGTAATTGGGATAATGGGCATAGTCTTCACTATAATGTTTATTATCTGAGTATCATGGACCCATTTTCCTGTTAATGTCTCTAATAAATAAAAAATAATAAAAAAACTCAACATCAAGATTTTTGCATTTTGATCATCAATGGTTATGGAGTTATGCAATATAAGATTTTTGCAGTTTTTTCAATATTTCTGACTTATTTTTTACAAAACGTTGAAGTATCATTATGATGGCCCTGATGAAAGACTTCAACAAACTGTGAAGCTTGCGTCAGAAGATGAATGAATCTGAACGTAGCAAAAGTGGTGTTCCAAGATAGAACAATGTGGCTTTCTATCCTCCGCGGAGATATGGCGTGATGATTGGTTAATTAGTTATATGTTTTTCAATGCTTGTACATTAATAATTTTATTATTTATTTAAGGAATCTCAACAGTATAATGCCTTATTATTATTTATTTTACATACAGTTATTACACAATGTAATGAACAGTTGATAGACTAATTATAAAGATCCACTACATAGACATGAAATTGTTACATCAGAGTAAAACAGAAAATACAATAACAACAATAACCAAATAGAGAAAGTAATTAATAAAATATATAAATCAGAAAAAACAGAAAGTAAAGAGCAAAATATTAAAGAAAAACAGGGATGGAAGTGAGGAGGAAGTGGAGTAAGGTGGGTTGGGAGTGGGATTATAGTTGAATGGAGTGTGTGTGTAGGTATATGGTGAGGATAAGGGCTATGTGCAAAAAGTAATGTATGTTTGGTTGGGTTTCGCATACGTCGGGGGTCTGTCCAGTGAAGACACAGAAGAATAATAAAAAACTGTTTTACGCAGAACGTGCGTTGTTCCCCGCGAAGCGATCCATTGCGACTAAATTTCCAAGGATCAAACTCCCGCGCGGTTCTCCTTCAAGAAGTGCAAAAATGCATCTCCCATCCGTCGTGAAATAATTGAGATCCGACGTGCACGACTCTCCATTGCCGCTGCTTATCCTTTGTGGAATGCGGCCTTGCGAGAAATAATATAATAATATTACGGAGATTATTCATCAGCGATTGAATGCCTTGGTGACTAGCGCGAGATGGATTCCTGCGCTTCACGTAGCGCCCTAACCGCAGCGCGATGTGCCGCGCGCAGTGATTCAGCTCTCTCACTCGTTCACGCATTATTATGGCGTATATTCTGAAGTCTGAAGTCCGTGATTCATAACTGTCGCAACATCGCCAACGGTAATAATCGGCTGGACCGCGTGAAGAGGAAGCGACAACGTCCTACGGGGCCTTCCACTTCTGTGGGAACAATTGGGAACAGCTGGCGCTTGACGGGACTGAACCGTCAAGCGCCAGCTGTGACTGGGGTAAGAAGAACCCTAAACAGAACGTGGCTGTCGCCTTTAGTCAGAGGGACCAACAGAGACGTAATTTATCCTGCGTTGTTTTGGAGAACCTGCGCCTCTAGAGTTGGCCTGTTCTTACAGAGGTTTGTTTGATTTGATAATTATGAAAACATATTCATCGATTCAAAGGCTTTTCTAGCCTAAAAAGAAAAGCCTTTGAATCGTGCAACTGCCAGTGATGACGTATGGAGTAGAGACAATGGCCCTTATAAAGAAAAGATCCATCCATGGAGTGAGCCATAAGAAATGATGAAATTAGGCGCAGAACTAGAGTAGTGGATATCATGGATCGTGTAGCGAAGCTAAAATGGCAATGATCAGGGCATGTTGCAAGGCCTTGGGAGAATAAAAGAGGCGTTGGAAGACTTCAAAAGAGATGGGCCGACGACATAACCGCTGTGGGAGGAAAGAAATGACTACAATTAGCAAATAACAAGGAAGGATGGAATGGTATGGAAGCGGCCTATATCCAGCAGTGGAGAGATGATGGCTGAAGAAGAAGAAACAGATTCATCATCTCGGATTGCACGATTTAATCCCGTGCCGTGCAAACGGGTTTCCTGTGAAACATCGTTACTTTCCATCTATCTTATCATGACGTATGCACAAGCATATACACTCTCAAATCTGTTGGAATTGATATCTTTATATTCTCGCACAATTCTTCTGACATACTATATTTTATTAAGAAAATTTTCCAATATAATCTACTGTTCTATTCATTGAATTTTTATATTTACGCTATTGCGTTGTTCAATGTCTTCTACCAATGACCTATATTAATACATGTATCTTTACTATTGTTCTTACTTACCTGTGTTTATTGCCTTTTTTATATAATTGTGTACATTTTTCTAAATAAAGACGCTCGGACAGTGAAGGGTTTGGGCGGCCGACTCTCCAAGTCGCAGGAGTGCTTATTGCCCTGCCTGCGGCTTGGCGAGGAGGCTGCATCTAGCACTAAAATAATACCAACTAGGCGGCGAACGTGCTGGACCGATACGGACGCTCTGCGCATAACACAGCCCAGGGTGCGTGGTGGTTCACCTTCACCGTTCTCAAACGGGAGGTCACACCGCTGATGAAGATATAAATAGAAGGCGATGAGATCCTTGATGATTCGGGCATTCCTCCCATAAAGGAATACGTCAGACATATGGCCGCTTCTATGCAGGCATCCCTGTCCACTTCAACCTCACTATATGTTTAACACTCTGTCACGTTATGATAAAAAAATAGCCAGAAAATTCAGGAGACCCAACCCAGTACCCCCCCATAACCCCCCCCCCTTTTCAACACCATCCCCTGCATGTGATGTAAATTAAAACCTTCACAACACAACAAGATGAAAGAGCAAGGGGTCCAATTGTGACCCGGTACTCTGATGGACATTAGGTAAAAGTAAGTAAAATATAAAGTACGAGGCTACCTGTACCTGTATTACCTATTATCCGCCAAAATCCCCTGAACTCAAAAGTCATAATATCCAGAGCATCTTACCTACTATACCTAGTGTACATCTACAGAAAATATATCAGGTATGTCTGGCGATCGCTGGCTCCCAGTCTATTATTTAAGTACCAACCGAACGTGGGGGAGTTTTTTTCATCCCCTAGTGGTAGGGATGTGCGAATAGTCTAAAGCCTTCTCGTGTGACGTCACGGATAGATGTTGGCGCTTCAAGGGCTTCCAAATCTCATGGGCGCATCGCGTATACAAGTCGGCACTACCTGCTCCGTCCCGTGTCTGCCACAGCGGCGTGCTTTGGAAAATTCTACATTATTTTCAAAATCAAAAGGGGGAAAATAAAATTAATAATGTTCTTTACGTCCGTTTAGAGTGACATTTTAAGATGCAACGAAATGCGTGCACCATGCGACGTAATATGTTCACACCATGAAGTCACCACTCATCAATCAAAACCTAACAAGACCGTTTTTCGAGTGATACTTAACCAATAGCAATTCCTATAATGAATATAAGATAGGGATGGGTCGTCCACGTCCGTCCATCGACGAGACGATCAACTAGTTGAATTCGTCAACTAGTTGATCTATTTTCAACTTTATAGATAAAAAAATAAATCTATTATAATTTTGTTTACACCACTTTTTATTGATTTTTTACATGTTTCGGGAACAATGTTCCTTTTCTCAGATTGAGCTTTAAACTAAAGTTGACAAATAATACAGATATATTTATTTATTAATAATGTCACCACAAAGTGAAAGCCTGACTTTGAAAGATTTATTCTTCAATAAATTTTTAGATAACATCTCAAATGTAAAGTATTTTAAAATTGTGTATTTATTTATAAATTTATAAATAATAAATAAATGTAAAGGTTTTTATCATTTTATTTAAGTTGTATTGAAACGAATGAATTTTTCGTAATCGATTTGAGTTAGTGTAGTGATAGTCCAACGTTTTCCAAAAAATATGTCAGATATATTGAAAAAAATTCAAACCTTGATGTCGCATATCTCCATAACTATTGATATTAGGTCATAATAGCTTTCGACTCATAATCAAGGCAGGAATATAGTCCTGCGAGGTTATTAATGTTTTCCATATAACCCTGTACACATGTAATGATATGCACCTAATATATTTTTTACTGCTTACACCTGATATTGTTGTGTATACCTACTTCTTTCTTTATTATACGTAGAAAGAAGTATATAAAACAATATGTAAAAGCCTATAATGTGCGTAACAAATAAATAATAAAATATTTCTTTTTACATATAAGCACAAGTAGCGGTTTTACTTTCCCCGAAACTATATTCCTTCGAACTTCTTTAAATTTTAAAAATTAACGTAATAAAAATAGCCAACGATAGTCCGCGTGACGAAGTTGATGCGTCAACTAGTTGACGAGTTCAACTAGTTGATCGTCTCGTCGATGGACGGACGTGGATGACCCATCCCTAATATAAGATGTTTAAGAAATGGTTATGTAAATTGCAAATACTCCGGGCGCTGTTTTTAACAAAATTCCGTAACGAAAAATGCAAATACTTCATCATCATCATCACCATCATCTTCATCCCCTTGTCTTACTAGGGTCGGGGGCCAAAGACTCGAAGCGCTTCCATATTCCCCAGTCTTGTACTGCTTCCGTATGTGTCAACCATTCAATTTTCTGTTGTTTTTCCCAAATTAATCTGGTGCGACCCACCGGTCGTCTTCCTTCCGGGGTTGCTAAGAGAATACTTATTTCTCAAGCATTCTTAGCACACGTCCAAGCCACCTCATTTGTGATTTCTCTATATGTATGTCGAGTGTGTGCCCTATGTCGGCACTTCTCACTCTGTATGCCAGTGTGAGTCCCCCTATTCCCCTTAGAAATTATTATATTACTTCATTTATACTTCTAACACAGACATAGACAAACAAAGCAGCGGTTATCTCTGGATGCTTAAGAGACACTGTATGGGCCAATAAGCATATGCTAGTGGAAAGCAAAGTCAGAATAACTTTCATGACATACGGTATCGAAGCAAGAGCGGACACGGTGAGAACTATTCACCTCCTCAGAACTACCGAGATGAAGACCCTAAGACCCATTGCTGGCAAGACCCTCAGAGACAGAGTACCCAATGCGGAAATCCGCAGAACCTGCGACATACAAGACATTCTAAGATGGAGCATGCAGAGAAGGCGTTTCTGGAGGGACCATGTCGAGAGAATGGACCAGACGAGACTTCCCAGCCAGGGAGACCATCAAAGAGATGGAGTCTCGTCACAAGACCAGCACTGACCTTTCAACACAGATTTAGGATCTAACAAAATAACAAGAAGACTTCTAACACATCTTTTATAGACTGACTTTCATTATCTATGTTTTCATTTTATTTATGTCTTTGTTTTTCTACGACTTTCCCAATTTAAGGTATTTTCTTATAATTGGCTTTTATGTTTACCATTCTTTGTATTACTGAGAAAACATATTTCACAACATCAGCGACTACTGTAAGTCTAGCTCAATTTTTTTTTCTTGCGAATTGTTACTTCTTTTCTTTTAACTCTAGTCTGGTTGTCTACCTAAAAAACTTTGGATCGATTTTTAACCCTTTTTCCGCGATCCAATACAGCTGAAACTTTGCAGGCAATTTTCGTTTAAAAAAATTAATAATTATAATTTAATTTTGGATTTTTCGTAATTTTAACTATTTATATATTGTTTAATGAGAAAGGGAGTATAGAAAAACTTGTTTATTTTAGGTTTTTTTTTTTTTTAATTTTTGAGTATTTTTTAATTGTGACGTCTAAATTCCAGATATTATATTTCCTCGCGAAATGTCACGTTGCGACGAGCCGCCTGCCTCGCAGTGGCGGACGATTCCACCAGCACCACCATCTGCAGCCTGCCCTGCCCGGATCTGGGGGCTTACGGGCCTTCCACGGCTTCCGTCTGAGGATTGCTCCGCCAAGAGTATCGGGTTCTCTGACAGGTACACACGACTGACGCAGTTCCGCCCAAACCTGCCGTTTTCGTGTGCTTTTCCTTTTCAAACCGAAAACAGTAGAATTCAACTGGAAAAAAAAGTAACCCATAAAAACCAAGTTTTTACTATACTCCCTTTCTTTGTAAAATATAACAATGATTAAAGACGAATCAAAACATATGACATAACACCAAACTTACAGAAATTTAATATATTTCTAAAATGTCACATGTTTTGAGATGTCAAGATTTTGATAGATTCAATTATCATCAATATCGTAGCCTTATGAATTTCCAGCGTCAAATGATTTAGTCAGAATCAGATTTGAGTAATGTAGAATTCTTCAAAACTAAGCAGAAATCTAAAAGAAATAAATTATTATTTGATTTTTTCCCAAAAAACCCAATTTTGCTGTCATCTGTGAACCAATTATTTTGTAAATTTTCGAAATTGGTAGTGATGTACCTGTTATACCGAGGGAGTAATTCAAATTTAGAAAATATTCCGCGACGTTATCGGTCCACCGCGGCGTTGCTAATCAAACTTTTCTAATGATTCCAATTTGAAAAAAACAATAAAATTTCTATAAATCCTAAATTATACCATAATTATTAATTTTTTTTAACGAAAATTTGATAGATCTTCTTGATCGTCGCCACGAGTCTGCTTGCCAAGTTTCAGCTCGATTGGATCACGGGAAAAGGGTCAAAAATCGATCCAAAATTTTTGTTGACGGCAAGCAAGCAGACGCCACGACTTAATATAAAGGGAGTAATTATGTAAAATACAACATTTTTAACCTTCACAGGGGCTTCAAAAATACTAACTTCGGGTCAGATTTGACCGAGAAGTATAATTATAGGGAAAAACGAATCAAAACTAAGAAAAACCACTTTTATAGAATAATGTTATGCCTTTTTATTTTTAATTACGTCTTATGTATCTTATGCATTTATAAACATCGTTATATAAAATATAATATCAAATTGAAGTATTTACTACGTTATAATGATTACTAAATGTGTACGCAATCAATTAGAAAGAAAATATTAGAAAAAAAAAATCCTTATAACATAGAGTTCAAATGTTTATTCAAATTCAAATGTTTATTCAATGTTCAATGTTACAAATGTTTACAGTGTTTACAAAATTTAATGAAGCTTTTTTCATTGTTGTTGAGTGTCTTGGCAGCAAGTAAACACTAAATTGATTTGACGCCCTGCCTGCTACACTAGTAATTTACTGTATTATAGCAGACAGTGCTCTTCCAGTAGTATAATGTTCAAGAATATTTATTATTTATATAACATTTGTGAATAAATCTTATTGCCAATTAAAATTAAGTAATAGTAATAATTAAATGTTTACAATTTAATAATGGTGTTAATTAATTATATTATAGACAAAGGAAAAAAAATGATCTGAATAGGATATTAATAAAATAAAATAAAATAAAACAATTAAAAGTATTTAAAAAGATGACAGTAACAGTAAGACAGTAAGTGACAGTAAATGTTCTTGTAGGAATAGTATATTTTAAATTTAGTTTATATGATGGCTTTTAATAGGTTTTGGGCATGCTTCCTTCCCTTTTCATGCAGCCAGAGTTTCACTTTAGAAGAGAAATACGCGAGACTATGGCTACATGTTTTAAGTTTAGTGTTAAGAGTATTGAATGTTTTTGGTGCTTGGAAGAGGTGAAATCTTTGTGAAAATGTTTTTTTGAATTTTGGTACAAGATAGTTGCAGTTCACCTGTGCCCTTGTTGAATGTGAGTGAGTTATTTGTTGGTGATCTTGTTTATGTCGGAAAAAATATTTTAAAGTGTTGAGTAAATATGTTTGATTGCATAAAAGAGTGCATAAAACCATTGTATAAGAATGTTGTTTACATGCAATTTTTTTTATACATCAAACAAATCATAGGTGTTTTATTGTCAGTTTTTGCACATGCTGGACAACGACTTCTTTTGGGGGCCTTTTTAGCAGAGCCTGTAGTATTTTCTTCGTTTTGACTCAAAGTTGAAGGAGTTTTTGCAATTTCTAATGAGAAAGGTGTCCTCGGTAATGTTTTTCTGGACTTTATACACGTCGTAACCTGCTGCATACCTAGGATTTGATGGCATATATTGCCGGAATGGACATCTTCTCTGAATGCTACGAGTTATTCATCCACTGTTATGTTTTCAGAAGGATTATAAAATTTTGGTAAAAGGTCCACCTACTGATTCCATAGATCGCCGTGCAGATCGAGTTTCTCTGTTGTCAAACTTTATCACTCTTTATATTTTTTACTCCCTTTATATTAACTCGTGGCGTCTGCTTGCTTGCTTGCTTGTCGGCTTGCCGGGTGAAAAAACTTTGGATCGATTTTTAACCCTTTTTTCGTGATCCAATCGAGCTGAAACTTGGCAAGTAGACTCGTGGTGATGATGAAGAAGATCTATCAAAATTTAGTTAAAAAAATATATATATATATAGTATAATTTCGGATTTTTAGAAATTTTATTGGTTTTTTCAAATTGGGATCATTAGAAAAGTTTGATTACTGGCATAGCGGCCCGATAACGTCGCGGAATATTTTCTAAATTTGAATTACTCCGTCAGTATACATAATAGGTACTTCACTACGAATGTCGAAAATCTAAATTGACTGACAAATGTTTTTAGAATTTAATCTTCAAAGCATGAAGTGTCTTATCAAAGCTCAAAACATCTGACATTTTAGAAATGTATTAAATTACTGTAAGTTTAGTGTTATGTTATGCGTTTTAATTCGTCTTTAATTGTTGTATATATTTTACAAAGAAAGGGAGTAAACATGATTTTTATGGGTTACTTTTTTTGAATTGTTTTATTGGCATGACAATAAAACAACATAGTTTTATTGGTATTCATTTTTGGGTTTCGTTTTATTCTAATTAAAAATTGCGTTCGAACACTGATGATATTCTAAAAAATAATACAATTCTTCCGTTAATTTTCTCTTTCTTTCAGACCTACGGGGATGTGGATCGAATCGACAAGGACTCGCAGAAAACAGCTGAGACAGATATTTGGTAATACCGCATTCTTCCATTGCACGTGGTATCCTGTTAAAGGAACCATTGACCCCAAAACATGTTGATTATTCAATAAATAGTCGTTTTGTACAGAGTGTCTTCTTTTTATTAATAAAATAACACTAATGAAACCACAAAGTTAATTAATCAAGATAAATTATTTATAGATGTCTCACATAGACGTAGCTATCTTTAGGTGGTCACAAGGGCTTACAGACTCTCACTGTCTGGCTTAAGTGATCACCTTGCACAATGTAACGTTCACGATCCACCACCTCATCCATCGAATTTCGGAAAGTTGTACGTTGAAAGTTTGGTTCTTATGTACCTCGAATCCCTTTATTCAATACAAACCACGTTATAGCCATCTATGGTTGAAATTCGTCATTCCCATGAGATAGTTTGTAGATGTCGCCGCTAGTTTCTAATTCTATATTTTGACTTCATTGATGACGATCCTTTCTGGGAACAAATATCCATTAATTCTGTTCTTCAAGAAATGTGAACAAGTACTTTGCTATTAGTGATATAATGTCATCTTTAGTATATGTTCGATCTTTATGAAAAGGACGACTTTGAAAAACATTGCTGCCTTGACTGCTTTGTTCTGTGTGTGCTTTACTTATTGCGCGAGATTGTACAGACCTTTGAAAAGGGAAAGTGTGCCACGAGAATTGAGTGACACCTACCGCTCTTCTGCTAAGGGAGTAACCAGCGCTGCGTCGACTTCTACATGGATCAGGAAGACCCTTCATCCCTTCGTCCGAATCCGCAATCTGTGTCCTAACCGCATTGTTTTAACTAACTAACTAACCATCACGCCGTTTCCCCGCAGGGGTAGGCAGAGAGGATTGAACGCCACACTCTTCTATCCTGGCACACCACTTTTGCTTCGGTCACATTCATACATCTTCATACACGTTCTGTTGCGGCTTTTAACAGGGCCATCCTCAAATACTTGTAGTACCTGATCATGCCAGGTCTTTCGCGCACGCCCTCTATTCCTGTTGCCTTCAACACTCGCCTCATATATTTTCTTAACCATCCTTTCCTCGTTCATACGTTCCACATGACCAAACCATCTCAGCACTCCTTTCTTTATTCTATCTACCACACTACAGCCAGCATTGCATTCACTTCTAATTTGTTCATTCCTCACTCTATCGACCAAAGATTTTCCACACAAGCGTCTTAGTGTCCGCATTGCCACCGCATTCAGTCCACTTTCATTCCTCTTTTGCCAATTCCAGGCTTCACTTCCATACATAAGGGTTGGCAGTAGAGCGCCATTACGCATTGTTTTTGTAGCAAGAATACAGGGTAACAGCGTGTCACTCTCACTCGCAAATTCAGATGTAGGTCACGGCTGCCAACACTTTCTCCGTGTCCAAGAATACAGCCGAGCTGTACCTTACAAGGATCCCGCTGTGGTCCTCACGGTGTCCGTCTCGTGAGGAGCGCGGAGATGCGATGAATGGGGCAGGTGCAGGCTCGGCGGGGGGAGGAGGTAGTGAGGGAGCCGGCAGGTGCGAGGGCACGAGTCAAACTTCGGCGGCGATCGGCAATCTTCGGCTCGCGAAACCGGACACGTCAGCTCATTTCTTTATTAGGCGTGATGACAGATTTTGAAATAACATTCTATATTGTAGGTACCTACGTGTCTACCATTACCGAAAATAACATTATTTCAGTAATAAACTAAGTTTTTACGCAATGCATTTTCATCTATGTATTTTTAATTTCGCGCAAAAACGCCCGCAGCTGTCATTTCGTCTACGTGACGTCAAGCCTCGGTAAACATTGCATTGTGTCTATGGCAACTGTTCAAAGGCACGGTGATGGGTTCTGAGGCCGCACCAACCCACGCACACTTGGCGAAGCTGAAAATACTTTGAAGAGTGCGTAATATACCACTTTTGGAAGACTGAAATTCATGAAGCTATGTGGAGTTTCGAATGTATTTATCGGTTTGCAAACTTTAGACTAGATGCTTCAGAACAGAACTTGTGAAGCAACTACCTTTATTTATATGTATAAAATTACACGAAACAAATAAATAAATAAAATACCATATTATCCTTTTATATTTTATGTATCGCTTGTATTATAACTCAACGTGTATACTTATTTATATTAGTTTTGCTTCCTGTCTGATGGTCAGTGGTGGAGAATTTTTATTTTTTCTTCTTTAAAAAAATTAAATACGATATATTATTTGATGGTTAATGATGATGTACGAGGTTTTATAAAATAAAGATGAAATATATATGCGGGTCGTCACCCAAAGGTTGGCGGTGAATTAAGAAGCCAACGTTATTTCTCGGGCAACATCTTGCGTCGGTAATAATTATAGGAAGACATATGGGGCCTGGCCGCTAGCCCTCCGCTTTCAGCTACTGCCACAACTCTAATATATAGATAAAGATGAGTCAATCGTAAAACTAAACTAATCTTACAACTACACGATTTCATTGTTATAATTAAAAATTTTCAAAACAGGTTCTTTGAAAATTTAACCAAATTCGTTTGGTATTGCGGTCAGACATTGATCTAGTGTTTGAAATCCCTTCAGGAAAACCATAAAATTAAAGGCTTGGCTAAATGTCTAAGTAAGTAAATTTTTGTATTTACCAAATGGCAAAATACAAGATACACAAAATACACGAAAATCATCAACATTACACTACAACGGCTCAACACCACCACATAACTCAAGCCAAAACCAAAACAGGACAAACAATTGACTATTAACAATTTCAAGATACAATGACAAAAATGCCAAAACTCAGCCAAGTATGGATGTAGTTCTGCAAAAAGCATATAACCCGAAAAACATGGAACTGAGAAAATGACTTCTAAAAATTTTAACCAAAAAAAACCTAAAATTTTATAATCATTCTTATATAATTTACAAAATGGAGGAAAAATAAAAAAAATTGTGAAAAAAACTAAAAATTCCATACCAAATCGCTCCATCTACGAGGACGTCTATAGGGAAAAATTCCATATTGATGATCGTATTCATCAAAATCCATATTTGTCATCCATTCACACCAATAGGATACAGTCTTCATTACTCATTTCGAAAGCGAAATATTAATATTGTAACGAGCTGTTCGTTGACATTTGACAGTTCCATAGAAAAGTGTCACATGCGCAGAACGGCGAGCCGGTATGCCCAGTGGTTGAAATAAGAACTAACATGATTAATAAATAGCAAAGAAATGGAAGGGTTCTTACCCGAGTAGAAAAACAAAAGAGAGCTATTCTTTTGTGTTTGAATAAAAAATAGCAGTAGTATCGCGTTGCGAGCGATTGTAAAATGTGAGAGTAATATGTAAAATGTAAAATGTAAAATGTACAAGCGATAATAAAAGATTTATTTTACGAGTTGTGCCATTTCATTTTTCGAGCGAGCCACGCCACGTAACAATATGTATCCATGTTGAAAATGTTCAAGAAATAGCATTATTTACTTAATTATAGTTATAGAGGTAAACGAATTAAAAATTTTCATTTCTTTTCAATATTTCTAGCTTTTCTTCAGAAAAACTTTGTAGTATCATGAAAGCAACACGTGCAGAAAATTATAAAATCATTCCCTTAATACAGGTCTAATAAAATATTACAGAAATTTGACCCATATTTTTTGCAAAGTCTTAATCATTTTATTTGAATTGTATAAAATATAATTAATTTTTAATATTTTTGATGCAAGTTACCTACTTTAATAATAGTTCAATATTTTACAGAAAATAAGTCAAATATATATATATGTTAGTATTAATTTCTTTGGGGGTAACCCGCGTAAAATCTGGTCCTCAGAAGGACCATTCGTCAACCGATGTTTCGCCTGAATCACAACAGGCATCTTCAGGGTGTCTTGTTAATGAATTTCCGTCACGAGGGGCACGTCCATTCGTATCGGAAGCTTATTACCAAGTGAGGTCTGATAATTCAAAATCTAAATTTGGGTACTTTGGTCATTATTGGCCTTAATGGCGTTTGTCAGTAGATTTCAAAGTAAAATATAAATATATATATATATATATACATATAGATTTATATTATATCTATGTATATATATATATTTTGAAAAAAAAAATGCAAACATTCCATCTCCATATTTATTTGATAATAGGACATTAAAGTAAAAACACTCATTAATTTTGTTATAAACTTTTATAAAACTTACTTAATTTTTTGTTTATATTGCAAAACTGACACGTGTTATTTTACGTAATCTATTTTTTTGTGAAAGCCCTTAAGGTCGTTTTTAAATAATAAATAATGAACAATGAATAATGAATAATGAATAATAAATAATTAATAATTAATAATAAATAATAAATAATAAATAATGAATAATAAATAACAAATATCATATAAAATGGTGCTTATTTTAATTCGTGTCCAGTGACATTGTGGATGTATTAAACTAAGTAATAAATAAATTATTATTAAAATTTCCAGTGTTTTCATTTGCCTCCCAGTCACGTCCCGCGACTGTATATTAAATATAAAAACTGTCAAGATTAAAATAAAATAAACTACTTCAAAGTATAAAAAACACACAAAATCATATTGCGGAGCTGTAGCAATATTGCGCGCGCGGTGCGATGGCCTCGTACAAAGTCGTTTTTTCACGGATCAGTGTTTGTTGTTTATTGTAGCGAAGATAGGCGCGTGCGTTAGAAGGTTGTACCTTTTAACCGCCTTCAGCGCCCTCAGCGCCCAGACAGGGCGGGTGGCGGAGGGGCTGCTGTAGGACATTACCGGCCGCGCACGTCGCCCCACATGTCCGCCCAGAACGCTCCTCCAAATTTTCAACCGTCTTACCGATACGACGACCTCACTGGCCAACAGGAGAAAGATGATCAAAATTATGCTTCTTTTTTATTGGTAATGAAATGAAATAAAATTTAGTATAAAACTATAAACTAAAGGTGAAGTATCGATGAGAGATTCTGATTGTGATTGATTGATTGATGATCAGTAGAGGTGACAAGGCAAACATAATTTCGACATAAGATCGACAATACTGAAATTATTGCAGAGCATTGGTTTGTATGTTCCTGATAATTAATTACTTTAGACATCGTCAGCATAGATTGTTTCACATTCCAATATACAGGACCAACCTGCCGATGGTTATGCCTGTTGTAAAAGCTACAGCTATGCTGAACAAGATCGCTTTGGATATTGATATATTCCATGTGTCTGAGGGGGTTTTCCGAAGCGGGATTCTCCTACACCTTTGACCAGATTATACAGGTCACTTCTAATTGTTTAATAATAAATTAGTATTTTAATACACAATATGTATATGGGTGTGTATGTATGTATGTATATGTATATGTGTATGTATGTATACATATGTGTTTATGTATATGTGTATATGGATGTGTATGTATATGTGTATATGTATATTTTTAGATGTAAGTTAATAATATGTATGCATTGAACAGAATGTTTGTAATGTACATATTATGTAATAAATAAAAATTGAATAAATTGAAATTGAATTGAAATTGAATTCCTACAAAAAAAAAATTGTACTGTCCTGGAATGATCCGAGGCTTTGTAGCGATGATATAATAAACTGTAGATAGTTACAAGCGCGAAATCTTGGCAACTCAAAAGTAAGTTAATTGCCTTCGATTCGCTTCGATATCGTTCGATATCGACTTGCATTCGATATCGAACGAACCGGAAAAAGGAGCAGAGTATCGTACACTATTGTAAGAATGAATATGTTATTTTAGTCACCGTAACTTCAAATTACCTGATTTTTACGTGATTACTTGATTATGTGATGTGTTGTCTCTTTCGATGCAATATTTGCTACATGTGAAAGCCGGCTAGTATGGGAATAACGTGTCTATATTATAAAACGTCAATGTTTTATAGGTCTGAGTTTAAAAAAATACTATAAAGAAGTTACAAACGTTACACGAAGGGACCGACAGTCGGACGGACAGAAAACTAAATTATTATAATTGGGATCATCATCATTCTTGGCACTACAACCCTCGGTGGGTCTTGGCCTCCTCAATAATTTTCCTCCACTCATCTCGGTCTAGTGCCAGCTCTCTCCAGTTTCGAAGCTCTAAGGCAGAGATATCTTTGAGGACGTTGTCACTCCATCTTAATTGTGCCCTTCCTAAACTCCTTCGCCCTATTGGCCCTGCGTTCAGCAGGAACTTTGGTGCTTGGTGCTTGGACATTCTCTCCACACGACCCAGCCACCGAAGTCTTCCCAGTTTTATAAATTTTGTGACGTTAGGCTCCTTAAATAGAGTACAGAGCCCATTGTTGTAACGTCTGCGCCAAAGTCCATTTTCTAGAACCGGTCCGAAAATACGCCTCAAAAATTTTCTTTCAAAAACATCCAGTGCTCGCTCATTCCTCTTAGTACCCACGTCTCAGCTGCGTACGTGAGCACTGGCCTAATAAGCGTTTTGTACACTAATATCTTGGTATTTCTGGACAGCAGTCTGGATTTTATCCGCTTTTATAGGCGGAAAAAACAGCGATTTGCGCTCACTATGCGCTTCTGGATCTCCTCTGTAGTATTATTGTTGCTTGTTATCAGGGATCCTAGGTGTGTAAATCTTGGTACCGTTTCAAAATTTTGACTTCCACACGAGAGAGTTGTGATTTGTTGGGTGCATCCTACGGCCATGTATTTGGTCTTCTGCTGGTTTATGGTTCCCATGTTTTTGGCAGAACTTTCAAGATTTATGAAGGCATTTCGTAAAGCATCGGGAGTTTTCGCAATTATGTCGATATCATCAGCGTAAGCTAATAGTTGCACAGAGTTGTCAAATATCGTGGAAATTGGGATAGCTAAACTAAGACAATAAATCCATACTTTTTGAAAAATATATTTTTTATGGTTTTGCATACTTGAGGTCATATTTTACTCTTCTAATAAACTATTTTACCCTATTTCCATCAAAATATTAAATTATAAGCATTTTTAATTTTAAGTATATTCATCTGGGGTATGTTACACGTAGCTTATTTGCAGTTTTAAAGTTAAAACCAAGTAAAAACACTTCAAATAATAATAAAATAATCGTTTTTATCTGTATTAATTCAATGTCTACTGACTGAGCAAAAAAATTAATGAATAGGCATTAGAATGGTAGATTTTGCTCCATTCAAGTTTCCTTGATTTACTCAGTAATTTGTTTAATGGAGATACTGCTTTTTAGCTTAGTGGGGCAGAATAATCTGTCATGAATAATCTCTACAAAGTAAACGCCAAATCCATGAATTATGTTAAAAAAAACGATTATTCGTGTATGTCAAGGTTCAATACATGAGTATCAATATTCTAAATACAATATAAATGAGTATCAAGTAGATAGAATAAAGAAAGGAGTGCTGAGATGGTTTGGTCATGTGGAACGTATGAACGAGGAAAGGATGGTTAAGAAAATATATGAGGCGAATGTTGAAGGCAACAGGAATAGAGGGCGTCCGCGAAAGACCTGGCACGATCAGGTACTACAAGTATTTGAGGATGGCCCTGTTAAAAGCCGCAACAATCGTAGAACGTGTATGAGAAGATGTATGAATGTGGCCGAAGCAAAAGTGGTGTGCCAGGATAGAAGAGTGTGGCGTTCAATCCCCTCTGCCTACCCCTGCAGGGAAACGGCGTGATGGTTAGTTAGTTAGTTAGTTAAGTTTTAGTGATCCATTTCATATTGCATAATTACTGTTGGTGAGTCTGACGAAGATTTATAGTGATCATAGCCTCCATACCAGGATATCTCACCCTCTCTGGACCAAATAAACACAAATTTTTAATTATTTATTCACTTTATCTGAATCCGGCAAAAAAAGAAGGTAATCAATTAATTCAAATTTACGATGACTGGAGAACGAACGAATTAGAAGTCAATATAATGCTGGATGTAGCGTGGGAGATACAATAAAGAAAGCCATGTGCAAAAGCTTCAACTACGAAACTATGAAAACTACTACTGAACAATGAAATCTATTACGAAACTACGATAACTGCTATGAAGCTACGATAACTACTACGAAACTACGATAACTACGAAAAGCGTGTGCATGAAAAGGCGTGGATAAGGCAAATGTACTTCAAAACTCTCGTCATATATTTTCTTTGCCACCCTCCCCTCTCTCATACAGTCCACATAGTCAAACCATACCAGCGATCCTTTCTTTATTCTATCTACCACGCTATAGCCAATGTTACATTAATTTCCAGTTTTTTCATTCTTAATTAATATGAATTATAGAAATCTCACAGAGACGAAGCTATGAATAGGAGAAACGTGTGTGGAACTTACAACCTGTATGGACTGGCTTAAATGATCACTCTACACGATGCAACGTTCATTGCTTTGTTCATTCTTCACACACATGCGCCTTGGTAACCACATTTCCACCACATTCAGTCTGTTTTCCTCTTCCAAATCCAGACTTGACTCCTGTATCCTCGAGCACACACCTTGGTATAGATAAGAAAACATGTTTTACATAATAAGACAATAATGATAATCCCAATTATTTTACAGATATACATTCTAAATAAAATATAAAAGTATATCCATTGTGCTCGTTGGGTATGCCACATAATTCTCTATGAAACAATGTCCGTCACTAACTCGGCCAGTTAGCGCAAATAATTATGAGATACAAAATAATAATGAGATATAAAAAGCGAAATAAACATAATTCTCTGTGTAACAATGTACGTCGCTAACACTACCACAAGGCTCAAATAATGATGACGTATAAGAAAAAAAATATTATTCTCTCTGTAACAATGTCCGTCACTAAAGATGCCAAGACGCTGCGCTGCGCTAGATGGCCTCGTTCTAAAAGCCTTAATTCGCTGCCGAAATATTGACTAAAAGTACGTCAATTTTGACGGATTATAAATAATCGCACGAGAGTCGGCGTTGCGAATTTCGGATAAGCAAAATTTCAAAGAGCCATTTGTGCGGCGCAGACTTCGACGCCCGTATCGGCTCTCTGCTTATCGCCGGCGGGCCGTTCACCCCGCTCTCTGCCTGCCCCCGCGGGCGGCACGCGACGAGCGCCACCTGTGAGGCGCCCCCCGCCCGCCGGTTTAACGGAAGAAAACAGTCGTCACCTGCCCCGACCGAAAGACGTTACGGCATATGTCTTGCAGCGCGGCGGTCGCCAACAATCCGGCGCCACTAATGATTATTTCATTTATTATTATTTTATTTTTTTTATTAAATTTATTCGGTAAATATAAAAACTTAAGAGTAACTGTATTCAATATAATATAATTAATGGACATTTATATTACACGCTTACCCACTTTTAAATGAGAATTTATTCTCGTGTTTAAAAGTGGGGGGGCGGGCATTGTCGTATATTGTTAATGTATTCATTAGTGTAAGACATTAGATTAAATAAATGGCGGTAAACATGTGGTGGTGTTAGTGACGGACATTGTTACATAGAGAATTATATTTATTTTTACTTATTATATGTCATTATTATTTTGTAACTCATCATTACCTGGTAGAGATAGTGAACGACATTTTTGCATGGAGAATTATGTTTTTTTTTTTGCTTTTTATACCTCACTAGCTGCGCACGCGTAGATTTTTAGTATCTTTTAAAATTTTTAGTAACTAGGTCTTAGTCATATTTTATCAATTTGTGTATTGACCTTAACTTGCAGATATACGTTGTTGCGGACTTTTTTATACAACTTTTTGAGTTCTACAACATCTCTGTACTATATAATCATAAACCCTATAAATAATCATGTCATTTACATTATAGCAACAAATCTGAATTTTATATATTGAAAACTAACTAACTAACCATCACGCCGTTTCCCCGCAGGGCTAGGCAGAGAGGATTGAACGCCACACTCTTCTATCCCGGGACACCACTTTTCCTTCGGCCACATTCATACATCTTCTCATACAATTTCTACGGTTGTTGCGGCTTTTAACAGGGCCATCCTCAAGTACTTGTAGTATCTGATCATGCCAGGTCTTTCGCGGACGCCCTCTATTCCTGTTGCCTTCAACACTCGCCTCCTATATTTTCTTAACCATCTTTTCCTCGTTCATACGTTCCACATGACCAAACCATCTCAGCACTCCTTTCTTTATTCTATCTACCACACTATACCCAGCATTGCAGTCACGTCTAATTTGTTCATTCCTCTCTTTTTCGACCAAAGATTTTCCACACAAGCTTCTTAGTGACCGCATTTCCATCGAATTCAGTCTACTTTCATTTCTCTTTTGCCAATTCCAGGCTTCACTTCCATACATCAGGGTTGGCACTAGCACGCCGTTATTTACCGCTAGTTTTGCTTCCTTTGACAGATTCTTATTGGCCATAATTGCATTTAAATTCAAAAAAGTCAAATAAACGAAAAATATTTTGGCTGCTACCGGGATTCGAACCCAGTTCACCTAGCAATCGGACAGGTATACATCACATCAGCCTAGTACTTTATAAATTTTATTCCGGCCACTATTTAACAATATCTACCTGATATCTTACATTTTAACGTTTTATTTACACTTTTTTTACCTGTATTACCTGTTATCTGCCGAAATCCCCCAAACTCAAATGACGTGATATCCAAACCTTCTTACCTACCACAGTATACATGTAGAGAAAATATTTCAGGTTTGATACTGTAACGTAAGTCTGGCGGTCGCTGGCTCCTACTGTGTATGTTTAATTTACTTATTTTGGTTGAAGTAAGGTCACAAGGACTATATACAAGAACTTATAAAATAAAGATTACATCATGCCAAATAATACCGTCGTTAGCCTATATTCTTCTTCTTTTTCTTCTTCCTTAGCCTTTTTCCCTCCACTGCTGGATGTAGGCCTCTTCCATTTTCTTCTACTCATGTCTGTTTCTCCCCCTTCGCATCCAGGTTCCTCCTGCTTGCTGGACAATGTCGTCAGACCACCTTTTGGGAGGTCTTCCAACGCTTCTATTTTTCGTCCAGGGCCTCCACTGTAGGATTCTGGGTGCCCATCTAGTATCCTCCTGTCGAGCCATATGTCCAGCCTACTGCCATTTTAGTTTTGCAATACGGTCCATAATATCGGCAACTTTTGTTCGGCGTCTTATTTTTTCATTTCTGCTTTTATTTCGAAGGCTCACGCCGAGCATCTGCCTTTCCATGGCCCGCTGTGTACATTTTGATTCGTGTATGCTTTTTTCTGTTAGTGTTGCTGTTTCTAGGCCATATGTCAACATCGGTAGGATACATGTATCGAACATTTTTCTTTTCAGGCATATTGTTAGCCTATATATAATAAATTAAATAAATATTGTGACGTAGCAACCTTTGTTCGTCACACCTCTTCGCGAAACCTCTGAAGAAATGAATTTATCGATCCCCGCACCAACGATCTGCACCAAAAATTGATTTCTAACCGCGTAGGTACCGCAAATACTCTATGGAACAAAATAATGTCTTTGGTCTACTGCAGATAGTTTCACAGCGGTCGCGAACGGCGGGGACGATATTACAAAATGGCGCATTCGAAATCTGACACTTCAGCACGCAAGATATGAACCTTTCTGTGAACCCTCGTATTAATAGGTAAGCTCATTCCGAGAGACGCAATTTGAAGTGGCATAAAGATAACATGTGAAATTACATGATTGGTTGTTAATAATGTCTTTCGTCTTAATAGAGGGTTTTTCCACGGGAGCGCTTCGCGCCATGGCCAGGTGACGCAGCATGGAGTGAAAGGTGAATCCATTGCAACACCTGGGGGGCAGCTGCAGAGGTGATGTTCCGGTAATCATCTGCATCGGCAGCCCAAAGCCTCGGGGCGGGGTTGTTCTCTGGACCCATAAGGGAGCAATCCTCCTTCAGATGCGAGGCCAGCAAAATAAAGACCACGACTTGCCTGGTATTCCAATTCTCTCTAATAATCAATTTCACATTACGCCTGGAGCGAGCTGCGTGTTATCTGACTCCGTAAATACAAGAACATGTGCATCAGGTCGAGCTGTTTTAGAAAAAAGGAACATTGCTAAGCACGTGCGGAAGCGGTGTTTGTGCCAGACTATTGTAGCTTCATTGTTTTAAATGTGATATAGAAATTTTGCCCAGATGTTCATTAATCTGCAGAATGTGATTACCACGCACCGACACCACGCTGCGTCACCGCCAGTAGTATAAAAGTATTTAGTTCCACTGTCTTTTCCATCCTTGTATGACGCGGCCGCTAGCGCTGATGTCGAGGCGTGGTAAATTAAATCTTCACCTCAATTTATTGTAAAAAAAGGGTTTCAATGTGCAAAATTCCCAAAAATACTTCATAAAAAATTGTCACCTTCTGTGGCATTATTAATTTCTGTTTAAAATTCATTTGAATAAATTCCCCTTCATCTAAATAATGTTTCGTTGTATTACCCTAGTCATTGAACTGTTGCAACTTAAAATAAGTTAAAGTGAGAGACAGCTGAAGTGCAGCGTACACGACACCGGAAGTACCCTGAGTTTGAATTGTAGAAGTAAGGTGAGTCCGATTCTTCTCCGACTGAGCAAAACTGGTGGCGACGAGGAGTTCTGTTGGGAGCAACAGAACTTCACGTCGTAATATATAATAAAATATTTATTTTTTCCTGAACGGATGGTTGCCGACCAATGCTGAAGAAGTCAACCGCCTCCGACACAAAGGTGATGTTTTTATGTCAAAATAATTTACTTCTTTATGGAGGAGGACGCTCGGTGGAACTTTTGGTATTTTAGGAGATTAAAAGCTATTAGTGGCCCCACATACGCGCGGACATTTTACCCATAATATTATTTAAATTAAGGAAAATTCAAAAATGATTTTGCCGCTTTATTAAGGTGGACAATTCAACTTATGAATAATATCGATATATATTATAATTACTTGTTTCCATGTCAGCAGGTACACAGCACTTGGACATCCATTCATCTTTTTGCATTTGCCACGTGGGTATTAAATAAAGCTCCTGAAATTTACGTATTTCAGAATTTTGTTTAAATGCGTGTAGCGAAAAAGACAATGTAGCGGGGTATGTAGCGAAAATGCGAGACTACGAAATGCACTTGAAATTAGTGTTCCATTAATATCTAAGTATAAAAATTTCATACGAATTCACTTGTCTATCAGCCACAAATCTTGTAATCAATATTTGACCAACAATCGTTTTGAAATTTGGCAGAGGAAGAGGTATTCCGGATGCCAAAACAATAATCATTTATTAATTTTACGAAGCTGTATTACTTCAAAAGTGTAATGTGACGAAGACTAAATAAAAAAATATTATATTAAAAAAAATCTTTATAAAAAATCACCACAAAGAAGAAAACATTTTTTTAACACACTTAGGGCCGTTTTATGGTCAATATCTCTCATATTGGCCCTATGCTTTCGCCACCCGATTCGGCATTTTTTATGCTAATCGTCCCAACGCCACTTAAATTCGAGGCGTCCACACAAAACAGCTTCACTGCCAACAATAGTAAACAGTACAAATAATAGAACGAATCATGATACACGATACACGATATACACATACGTGAGAAGATACAAATAAAACCAAAGAATATGAGTCGTAAGAAAATGAGCACAAAATTGCACCGTATAGACAGTTAAACTAAATACAAAAGTCACTCTCCCGAGGAAAAAATACAAATATATTTGTACAACACAAACAAACGGAGGACTCGCCAGTCCGGAAAACTACTGCCGGCAGATATAAACCATGAAAGAGGTGAAGCTATTGAGTACAATAATGGAAAAACATGTCAACTGGAAAATAGCTGGTAAAAGGAAAACGAGCACACAACTTTTTTCAGAACACAGCTGTTGGTAAAGCTTTGCAATACGTTATATAGGCTTCACTTCGTTGTCGATCACATCGCATCGCTATCTCTTCGCCAGCTGTCAAAACTAGACTCCTCCAGAGTTTAAATGGGTAACGTTCTTTCTCGAATCTTATGGTTTACCGGCTATTCGACTATTCCAAAGCGTTCAGTATTCGGAAGCCTTCGATACGTGTAGGTCTTCTCGATTTTAGAATCTCTTAACAGTGTATTGTGTATTATATTTAATGTTAATATTTAAAATAGGCCGATTCCCCCCTACTTTTGGAATTCATTATCACTTCATCTCTCCACTGCTGGATATATCTTCCATATCCTTCCATCCTTCCTTGTTATTTGCTACTTGTAGCCATTTCTTCCCCCACAGCGGTTATATTATCATCGGCCTATCTCTTTTGAGGTCTTCCGACGCCTCTTTTATTTTCCCAAGGTCTCTACTTCAGAACTCTGGGAGTCCATCTTGTAGCATCTTGCTTTGCAAAATGCCCCGGCCATTAACATTTAAGCTTCGCTACACTGCTCTAGTTCTGCGCCTAATTTGATCATTTCATCATTCATTCTCACACTCAGTACTAACTGAGATCTTTATTTTGTCACTTTAATATTGTTTTAGCGAATGTCAAAACAGCCAAAACGACACACCGTTTCACTCTCGTTCGCAAATTTTTAATTTATGTCGTGATGGCAATACCTTCTTCGTGTGAAAGAATGTGTGAGGTGAATGACCCATTAATTCTTACGCAAGCACTACGCACGTAATAAAAAAAACGTTTTAGTTGATATTCTGTAAATGGAGTACTGACCCATTCCTAAACAACCAGGAATATCACTTCCTGAGTTGTTTTTTTAACACCATAATAAGCTACGACGCCCAATTACTGTAGCGAGACACATCACAAAAATGCCCAAGCTTGAGTAAATCGCTTACAAGTCGATTACAGTATATGTAATATTATCTATCAATATACATACATTTGTTTGACTTTTAATAATGTTATGGGTAGGGAATGAAATAATATTATTTATTATCTTAATAATAATAATGTATCTCGAAGCCCTTGAAAATAAGTTTTGCTTAAAAGTGCACAGTATATTTCTTTTTATTAACATAATAAAAGGTATGGTTTAATAATTAATATTATTATCTTTTTTACATTTACATTAAATCTAATATTCATATTCAATTTTAAACAACACGCTGCACGCGGCTTACAAAACTGATAGCATGCGTCATGTGCGTTGTTGCATTATTTTCTAGCGTGAAGCGGTCGTATCACTTTTTCTCTATCTCGCATAGGTATCGTTCACCCACACTATGGACCGTCGATGTGAGAAGCCAGTGTCATGCCTACTAGATGTTCTACGATAGGACGTCCTGGGATTGACAAACCTTCCACCGTAGAATGGATGCGGGATGCAATTCTGCCGATCGCTGTTGTGTCAAGGCTCTAGATTGAAAAGCGAAAGGAGACAGGTAGAAAGATGCACCCTTAAGGGCTGGACCTTTTTGTTGAGTTCATTGACCTCAGCTGCCGCTTATCGTCTGGTGGAGAAATGTATTCGCTACCTGCGTTATTTCTTGATGATTCAGGGGTGCCCAGACTTTAATAGATTCCATGGCCATGATTCCAGATGATAAATAAACAAATATCTTGTTCAATAATTGCAAATTGACTATGGTAATATTATTTATATAATAAACAAGTTTTTCATTTGTACGCAGTCGACTGGAGTTTGGATCAGTAGTCTGGAAAACTCATTATTCTACATACAGTGAGCGACTTGAAAATATCCAACACAAATTTCTCAGTATTTTAAATTTCCGTTCCCGTTTAGAATTCAACTCGTAGACAGAAAACTAGCGTTATCATAAAATCTCTCCTCTATCGCATCGAAGATGCATACAAGATCTGTGTTATCTTCATAAAATCTTGAATAACTTGGTTGACTCACCCCATTTATTGGAGCAAATAGGTTTAAGCTGTCGTACATACTCAGCGCGTTCAAATAATTTATTTTACCCAAACTTTGGCAGGACTAACTACTTAAACTGTTTTGCATCTCGTTCCACTTCAAAATACAACCTGTTAAATTCTACAAATAACCTAGACATTTTTATCGACAATTTGCTTCTATTTAAAATTAAACTCCGTAATCTCATTTATGATTATTGAAATAAATTAAATAATTCTTTAATTGAATCCCATCCTCTTCCCACCCACACCCATTTTATGCATTGTCGTAATTTAAATCTTTGAAATGATTATCATAATTTAAACTTTCATTACATATTCTTTATCATTTTTTTTTTAGTTTTTTTTTTACCAGCTTCGAGGAAACTTCACTAGTCGTGCTAAATGAATATTTTTTCGATATTATAGTTTTTTATTACATTGTTCTGTATGTTTCCCAAAAATAAAATTTAAAAAAATAAAATAAAAACAAGAAAACACTTTATATAAACCGCTAATTTGTTGTATTAATAACGTGTTTCGGGGCCAACCTGTCCTTGATCACGATACAAAGTATACTAAAAATTAAAACCGGAAATACAGACATTAAAAAAATCAAGAAATGAGTATACCGCAGATGAATAGCTAATTAAGAACTAATGTGATTGATAATTCAACAAATTAGTGGTTAATGATATTGTAGCGCTTACTTAATTATGGGTTGTAAAAAGGGTTACACGTGCTTTGTGTGTTCGGAGATTAATTTCTTTCAGAATATTTTGAGTTTGTCCAAATTTTTCAGTACTGGATTTTGTCCGAGGGACATCATAAATCAAGATATATTTATAGTTGCCTCATAGAGACGAAATTATTTGGACAAACTCAAAATATTCTGAATGTAAAAAACTGGTCTAAAAAGAGTTTAATAAATTCAAGTGAAAGAATCTCATTGCACATAAATCATATTGCTTTAAAAAAATTCCAATCAAAAATAGATATCTCATTAGTGACATCTGTGGTTAATTAAGGGGAATGAAAAAGGTTTGGATGCCGATTGCGTCAATTACAACATACATATGAAACAGGTTGTAAAACTTAAATATATACAACTTCCTGAAATTTGATAGATGTGGTATTCTATCATGGGTGGAAATGGTATATGTTACATTGTGTAAAGTTATCACTTGAGCCAGGCGTTCGGTAGGTCGTAAGCCCTATGAACACCCAAAGGCTTCCATATCTACTTTCCCATAAAAATATAATTTCATCTCTATAAGACATGAGTTATTTATTTATTAACACCCCACAGAGCTTTTACAAACAATAAGGTAAAGGGTACATTTACATAATGGATAGTTTAAATAAAAAAATAATAACATATAGAAATAATAATGATATAAAGTGGAAATCAAATAATGGTTAGTTACCTCACTCAACTAATAATCGAAACAAATACAAATCAATTATTTGAGTCCAATTTGACAAATACTAGTAATCTTTCAATACACCTGTTAAAATATGTTTGAATATTAAAAAATTGTTGGTAAAGACGTCAAGTTGCTCGTATCTGTTTGTTAGTCTAGGAAGCCTCTATCTTTATCTTTTTTGAATGTATTTAGAAAAAATTAAATTGACACGCAGTGTTGATTTGATTTGACGAACAATCGACTTCGGCCGACGGCGGATGTTTGTGCAAGATGGAGCTGGATTAGTATTAATGTATGCGGTTGCTTGAATGGGGCTCCAGCCAGGGTCAGGAGTCAGCAGTGCCCCCTGACACCAGCAGCTCCCCATAAATTATAACAACGACGATTTCAACGGCGCCGCTCATTTCAATACCAATAATTCATTCGCTTTGGCGATTCTCTTTATCAACAAATGATTGTCTCTAAAATGTATTTAGGTACATATTTTCCATCGAAGAAAACAAATAACACTATTCAAAATGTTTCCAGTCCCAAAGGTGGAATCTGTATACAAAAGAGTATCAATTATACTACTTGTCAAAGAAAACGATCAGGCAAATTTCGAAAAAAACACAACATAAGATTAAGAGACAATTTTAAAATCCCAAAATGCAATACAAAAAAATATCAGCAAGGTTTCATATACTCAGGCATGAAATTTTTTAACAACCTCCCAATCGAAATGAAAAAGATAAAGGATACAGAACAATTGAAGAGCAAATTGAAAGAACATCTCTATGAACTGAACTAGACACCATTACCTTCAAAGTCAAAGACGTTCACTCTATTACTTCATCCTAGATATATAATATAATATAAAATAATATATTGTAAATAATTAAATGTAAATTCATAGTTCCTTGTCCGAGCACAAGAGCAATGCTCTTAAATGGAGAGGAACTATGAATAACACAATTGTGTAATAAATATTATATTGTACAATAAAACCATGAAAGAAAAAAAAAGAAAAAACTAAAACACACGTAACTCAATATCGGATCAATGCAGAGACCTGTCTTCTTCTTCCTTGCACTGTCCTAACTCATTGCCTATGTAGGCTGTTGGGGTCGGCTCTTCTCGTTCTCAGGCTGCATCTTCTTCGGTTCTGGGTATCGCTTTCATTCAGGCAGTTTTTCTGTACTATTTTGGAGCATTGAGTCATCCAGGAGTTCTTTGTACTTCCTCTGGATGTCGATGAAGCTGCATGACTGCTTCACCATGTGGTCTGGTGGTCCCCGTCTTGTGTGCCCATACCATCTCAGCTGTCGTTCCTCCAGCTACTGTTTATGTCCGTGACGCGCCCAGGCTACCACAAATGCGTGAACTTTTAATCCTATATTTTAGTGTTACTCCTGCTGACCATCTAAGCATTCGCATTTCTGCTGTTTCGAGTTACCTAGAGTAGAAGCTGTACGTAGTCCAGCTTTCGGAGCCATACATTATCGCGGGTCTAACAATAGTCTATTATATTCTTCTTCAAACACAGCAAAATTATTTTGTGGTGACATTATAATTATAATTTATAGAAATCAACTTTGTTTGTACCACTTTTATTTTTATTGAAAAAATTCATCATTTTTCAAAGCCAATGACTTCTTCGTTCATCATTCGTTCATGTTGAATTTCTTCAATAAAAAAAGTGGTGTAAACAAAGTTCTATAAATAATAATCTTTTATATGTTGAGACCTACATTATTTATTATATAAATACATTATATATTAACCCTTAACCGAAATAGTCATTTGGACAAACGTAATGGTCATGACGCTCGCCTTTTGATCTGGTGGTCGGTGGTTCGAGCCCCGTTCCAGGACACCAGCAAGTTAATCCTATTTTCATACCACAAGCGTTTAGCTTATTTTGAAAATAGTTATAATATTGATGCTCTGTTGTATTCTGTGTTCGCATTTATATTTTAATAATATTTATTAATTTATTGTTGTTATTATTTTATTCTTATTATTCCAGTGATTTTTAAATGATATAATAAAACAAGCTTCGTTTATAAAGTAATTAAATTTTTATAGCAACACGCACAAATGATTTTAAATTTTAACTTTATCTTTTGATTCGAATATTTTATTAAAAATTTTTAGTTCTGTAGTCTGAGACAGTAAGAGTCTCAACTTACCTGAAGAAGGAAACGGTGGTTTCCGAAACAGTTGTGTTATACTCAAACGCTGGTTGTGTTATACTCAAAAATAAAATAGCGGAAAAAAACAAATTTTTAGTGTTTTATTCATAATTACTTAAGTAAAAAATTCTATTTTCAATTTTCGCAGGGTTTTTAAAATTTTATTTTACTTGTATTAAAGGGAATGCATTTTTCATAATAGATATAAGTTACTGTAATTGAACATTTTCGGCTCATTATCAAGACAGGAATCCACCTGCAAAGTTTTTGCTACTAGCTATGAGACACCCTGTATACATAAATAAATTATTGAGGAAGGGACACAAAATGAATCTACAATAGCTTTAAAATGCAATATTGATTTGACTATAATTATGTTCCTATTTCCTATGCATGAGTAGGTACCTACCCTAATTTACTTAAAATATGAGATTCCTCAGAGCCAGCTCAGGCTAATAGCTGATTTATTCAAATAGAGATATTTAAAAACGGAAAAGGCACCAATTTGGAACATCCAACGCCTCCTCCAGTCAGGCGAGTAGAATCCACAGCCTGAATATTCAAACAACGCGACCTTCCTCCCAAACGGCTTTAGGAAGCGATTGCGTCGTTAAATTTGTAAAAAACAGATGTCGTCTCGTCGTTGAGGACAATTTTTACCTGCTTTCGACACAATTTGTAACTAATGTCCCGGGCATGCGCAGATGACGGAATAATTAACGGACGTGGTGGACTGCTGGCTGTCGAGGACTACTTACTTACGCATTTTCTCCGCAGGGGTAGGCAGATAGTACATTTTTGACCTGACACACCTCACTCGTTTGTTTACTAATATTTCTTATTTATTTTTATTTTTGAATATACGGTGTTATTCACAAGATATACGAAGTGCACTTTACCGAGGATTTCCTAAAAATTTTAAAGATTTTAGAAAACAACGGAAATCTGCCGAATGCTCGAGTACATATGGGAAAGTTACAGAATTTGAGGACCTTATATAAAAAGCGACGCAATCGCGTGTCAAGCCAGTGTTGTTTGACAGCTAGTGAAAAAAAAAACAGATCAGAGAACAGGCTATCCGAGAGCATGTATTAGGTCCGTACTTATGAAATTGCCGTTTTCTAATATTGGTTAGTTTAAAGTTTGATATCTTGCACTTGACTTTGAATTTCAAATTTTAACGAAGTTCATATTAAAGGTATAACATTATTTTTCTAAATTATTTATTAATAGAAACATATTGTTTTAGGGCAATCATGATTTTATGTAAACTATGCTTACTTGTGGCGTTTTTTATATACCTATTTGTATAAAATATACTTGCATCTAAGTAAGTTATAATTATAAACTTTGTCCGTCTCAATACAGAGCTTTCTAGTGAGACAGGCGTAGTAAAATTAAACCTAGCCTATGTATCTATATTAAATAAAGCATTGAATAAATAAAATAAAATAAAAATTGATGGGGCGGTGAAAACGCTTTTGAAGGATTCATCGATTTCTTTCCCCGGGATTCCTATAGCGATGGCATTAATGAACTTCCATTACAATTCCAAAAGTACATCAACAACAATAGCTAATATTTCTATTAATTAAATATATAATTTTCACAAAAAAAATTGTTTGAAATTTTCTATACAGAGCAGCAATTTCATAGGTAAGAACCTGATAGCCAGCCAGGGAAATAATCTAGTCACGAAATTAGTATATGCTCACTGTCTCTATTTATAAATAAAAGTTTAATTAATTTTAAGTGTTTTATTTGGATCCCACCACCGCGAATCTAAATGACAATATATTTTATTAAAAATGTTTCTGCAGCAAATATTAAAAATAATGTCAACAGATTCCCCTCCGTATCTGTTTTCATCTCGCTTATTGCAGTGTTTTTATGATCCGATCGCGGTTCCTTGGGGATGAAAGTTACCCCAGATGAAATTCTATCTTGTTGTGTGTTCTATCTTCTTAAATGTCACTTAATTCATTAGCCTCCCAGCCTGGCGTGAGAGGGGTGAGTCGCCCCAGGGCGAATACAAATACAACATGTGAAGGTTTACAGCCCTATTATTTGGTGACTAGCTTTTTTATTATTTTAGAGAAACAAACAGTGAAGTATTTTATACATACTGATTATCAAGAGGTTGTTAATGACTGACAGATAGTGCCCTGGTGACGTAGATTGCCCAGACCAGATTAACCCTGGATATTCATATAATGATTTCACATTTTAAAAGTATGTTGGACTGACCTGAACTGATTCAAATGATATAATATACCAAGACAAACGAGACATCACAAAGTGTTTTTTGTAGGGAACCAGTGGAATAACTATGCATTAAATTCACCGTTAACACGCATGCATCGCCTTAGAAACAGATTCTCGAAATTCGTAGACATTTTTCGTTAGACAGGAGAATACCCGAATCAAAGAATTACTTATATTTAGAATATGCCAGTAGAACTAATTACAGTTTGATGGACTAAATTTTTATTTATTTTTTATTCCCCATGAATTATATATATTTATTTATTTTATAGTGTGTCCTAATTATTGTTCATTTCCCTTTTAAATATGTTTTAATTATATATTTAATTTTTTTTGGTTTATTTTATCTTCTTATGTTATTTATCTGGTGTTTTGATTTAATTATCTGCATTTAACTTTATTATTAATTTGTTAAATGTTTCTAATTATTATTGTTTGCTTTTGCACTAATTATTGTTTATATATATTATTCATTTCTCTTAAATATGTTTTATTTATTTTATTTATTTATATAAGGTATATAAAAATCCTTGTAACTTCCATGTACTTTAAAAGCCCACTAGGGCGTTGATTAATAAATAAATAATGATTAGTAAAGAAATCTTCTTCCTTGCACTCTCCCAACTCATTGCCAAGGTAGGCTATTGGGGTTGATTCTTCTCATTCTCATGCTGTATCTTCTTCGGTTTTGGGTATAGCTTTCATACAGGCCGTTTCTCTGTAGTATTATGGAGTATTGTGTCATCCAAGAGTTCTTTGGTCTTCCTCTGGATGACTGTCGATGAAGCTCCATGGACATTGGCTGCTTCACCGTGTGGTCTGGTGGGCTCTGTCTTATGTGCCCACACCACCTCTACTGTTGTTCCCCCAGCTTACTGTTTATGACCATCTAAGCATTCGCATTTTTGCTGTTTCAAGTTGCCTAGTAGGAGTTGTACATATTTCAGCATTCGGACCCATGATTAGTAAAGAAATAAATAAAAAATTATTTTAAGTGTATAATATTTTCATGGGACGTGGACGTGGAGGCAAATGAAAACACTGGAAATTAATTAACGTTTTATCGATTACTTTAATTGGTCACTGGACACGAAGTAAATTTGAACACTAATCTCGAATTCTCACTATTTCGCATTGTGCACAATTTATTATCGCTTGCTAACCGAGAAAACTTCTTTTAACATTCGCACGTAAAGTAGTAGGTACTTCGCTCAATATTTTGCTCGGTCAATCTGCACGTTGGTAACACTGCGGTCGGTTGTATCGCTAGTATTTTCGCGTCGGTTAAGCGTCAAAACAACAATGATGGTCGCGGCATAGGCCCCGCTTTTTATACGAAACATGTTGGTTTTTCGAACCTCCGAGATTCAAACGTCTCCCAAATGCTGTAGATAATTACAGAGTGTTGTAGGTCGGTCTACAGGTTTCCATAGTTTTGTTGTCTTCAACATATTACGAGGTATGAAATAGTATACATATATAGTATATATACAAATACTATAGATTTCGCAGCTGGTAATGATAGATACTTTTATATTTTCATTTATAAATAAGAAAAAATCCATAAAAAATAAATATTATTAATAAAAAAATATCTTATAAAAACACACGAAAGATACAAATTAATCAAATAAATAGCTTCGCCTCTGTGAGACCTCTATAATTTATCTTAATAAATAAGTATTCCTCTTTGGACAGAATCCAGTTATTGTGTTCTCAGAACATGCATATAAAAATATTGTCACAAATAGTTTTTCGCCGCCAATACGACCTATAATAGATTTATTTTTTGTGGTAAAAGTGTGTAATTAAAAAATGCCCGACGATAAGTTTTGTTTGATAGTCGCCGCTCACACATCCGATAACAGTGTTTTGTCTTTCTGCCGATCAGCAGATTCTCCCCGGAGAGCAGCGGAGCCCGGAGCACCTGTCTGCGCGGCAGCTGACGCGGCACCTGCGCACGTGGCCGGCAGATGAGATGCTGGACCGGTCCTGCCTCCCTGGCACCTGATGCGGACAATGACAACCTTCGGCCGATCATCGCTGACACGATTATGGCCCAATTACCACATTTCTTGACGCACCTACAATAATTTAACGTCATCCTAACTGCTTGACAACCGGTTACCTTTTTTATTAAATTTTAAATAAAGTACAATCATTATATATAATCATTATCTTAATATTGTCTTTAATATTATATTTCGTAGCAAAAACTTCGGAGGAGTCCTCTTCCCTAAATTTTAAATATAAATTATTCACATTAAAAATTTATAGAGGTATCAGGTGAAATCTATCTGTACAATTTCATTAGAAGGACTTCAAATATATGGAAGGTTTCAATTTAAACATTCAAAAACTATATAATGTTTGAATGTTCTTACGATGGAATTGGTGAACGTGGCATTGTGTAGAGTGTATAAAATAATTTCCACACACGTTTCGCACATAAATAGCTAAGTCTCTATGAGACTTTTATAATGTATCTTATGTAATTAGAAAATATACTTTACACTTGAAATCGACAGTTAAAGAGATCGTTGTTAAGGATAACTTGTAATTTAAACACTGTTATAACTCTACTTGAGTTCATTAAACTACTCGGGTTTCAAGAGTATCGGTAACTCTCATCGGTAAGCGAAGATATAAACTAACTTACAAATAGGATTAGATAATTAAAACGTAATTAGGTACTGACAGAAGGAGGGGACATAGTAACTAGCGAAAGGTGGAGAAAACGTTTTAACGGAAAAATTAAAAGGAGAGGTGATTTGGTGAATGTATTATTATTTAAAAAATTAAGTACAAAGTCCTTGTCTCCTTAGCTGTTGACAAAGATGAAGAATAATAGAAATGTGAATTATATTTTCTTTTCAAAATCGAATGAAAACGACGTCCCCGAAGTTTTTTCTACTAGCAATGATACGCCTAGCGAAAGCAACTTACTAAGTAGTGTGTTGATGTTTCGCGGCCTAGGTTGACTGTTTTTGTTAAATTATATATTTATTTTAAGAAAAAATGAAAAATCAAGTAAAATACCCAGGCTTAAGAAAATCACTCAAAAAAATATCACTGGGAATAGAAGCTGGAACCTTCGATATGAGAATATAGTGTAATGTCCAATGAACAACGAGGACTAAATTCTTACGCACTGTATTATTGATGGATTTGGCGTTTACTTGTAGAGATTATTCATGACAGATTATTATAAATTACATCAACCTTGTTATATCGAGTTTTTGTTTTATTACGTTGTTCATATTATTTTTATTTATACAGTGTTTAAATTACGTTATTTTGCTATATGTTGCGACTTTGTTTCGTGCTTTGATATTTTCTTTCAAATAAATTATTGTTCCTACATTGCACCCCAGGGACAGTGAAGTGGTTCGTGCAGTTTGATCGCCGCGTCGCACGAGTACTTCTGCTTCGTCAGCGGCGTAGCGAAGAAACTGCTTTAGCATTAAAACAATGCCAATCTGGATGGCGAAAGTGGGCCGATCCGGGAGCTTTTGCTCGTAAAACGATTCTATGGTGGGTCCCACTTCACTAACCTTACTTACCTCTACTGAGTTAATAATATTTTATGTATTTTATAATATTAAGGTTAATATAATTTATAATAAGCGTCATCTTACTCACCGATTCAATACTTTATGTGTCTGCCTGATTTCCTTCCTACCTTGCGAATCGTCAATAATGACAGTTTGCGAATATGCAAATTCTGTAAGATCCAACGAATTTTTGCCCGTTGCGATTCTATTCAAGGAGTCCTACAATAGTCTGCGGCGATTAATCATCATTACGTCTGGTCAGAGTAAACAGCCCTTTGTTCAGGAGCTGGAGGCCTCAGCAGCCTGGAACCGCCGGGGCTTCCCGGCCACTCGGGGCAGACGTCCCGGAAGCGGGGATCCGGCTGTCCAGAACCGGTTTCGGCCCCCCGATATCCTTCCTGCAATCCTGAGATCCTGGTACAGGTCTGGATCGAAAATTCAACGTCTATTTAATAAACTATCAAAGCACACTAGAGTGCATGGAAACAGAAAAGCTAATGGTACCGAAATTTAAAAAAATTTGCATAATACCAAATTTACTTTTTTAAGAGGTATAGAATATTATAATGAAATAAAATAAATAAAAATCGTGGTATTGGCTCTATTGAGAAGATAATTTTACGTCGTTAATATTTAAATATGATTAATATGCCACGATTTTCTAAATAAATTTCCACAATTTGCAAGGTGAAATAGCTGTCAGCTGTGAAATTGGCTATCGATGGAAATAAATATGCCAATTCAAAAACAAACCTCTAAAAAATCAATTAATTTTTCCTTTTTTGTACCATAGATAGAACCTGACCTAAATATTATGCATATACGTACATATAATATTATATAAATTTTAAATATAATACACATAAAAATATTGTAGATAAAATAGAGCTGGCACTATACCGAGATGAGTGGAGGAAGATTCTTGAGGATACCAAGACCCACCAAGGGTTGTAGTGCCAAGAGTGATGATGATGATGATATAAATATTATATATACGTACGTAAAAGTATATTATTCTCTTTATAACAATGCCCGTCACTAACGCTACCAAATAGTACAAATAATGATGTGGTCAACTCAACTTCTTTATTTTTTTATTTAAAATATAATAGAGATCTTAAAGGTCTATGGATATCATTTTACATAATAGTTCGATATAATAATATAATAATAATGACACAAAGTCATTTGTTGAATTTGGCTGAGTTTTAGCATTTTTGTCACTTCAATTTTGATACTGTTAATTGAATTTATAATTAAATTAATTAACATGTAAAAAAAAATGTTGTATGCAAAATTGTTTTTTTTTAATATATATAATAAACGCCGAATACTCGGCAATGAAATGAAGTAAACGTACATATTTAAAAAAAAACGAATCGAACATTACTTTCGTCAGCCCCCAACGCGCCATATCCTTCACACCTTAACCCATTGTGTCAGGTCAGAACCTGTTTTGTGGACAATAACGGGTCAGGAGATGAGAGCCGCCGCTTCCGGGAAGCTTAGTGTGGACCCTGCACCCCGCACCCTGGACGTGCGGCGGCCGGGCCGGGACATTAATCATGCGGCAAGGTCGCCTTTGTCTCCGCGGATGCTGTGGGAACCGTTTCATTAGAGCGGCAGATAATAATAATAATAATTGGATAATTTGTATAGCGCCGTTTTCGCGAAATACTCACCTCAAGGGCGCTTTACACAGAGAAATTATTATCTTACAAGACAACTTACTGCTAGAAAAGAAAAAACTTATTTACTATTACTTATTCACTAGGTGGCATACAAGAAGTGGAATTAAAATTGAGTACTATAATAGTTTGTGAGTCCCTGAAAGAATTATGTGTTTTCGCGGAGTGCACAATATGAGTGGAAAACATTAGCTAGCGTTGTTGTGGTTAGATTTTATAGGTTTTTATAGGATTGTCTAAATAAATGCGTCTTAAGTTGTTTTTTGAACAGTGGTAAGCTGTCAGTTTGTCTCAGTTTGTTAGGTAGTTTGTTCCATAACTTTGGTCCAGCCACCGCGAAAGCACGATCACCGAAATTAGTTTTGTGGACGCGATTTACTTCAGCTAACCTATTTGTATTAGATGTTGATGCTGAGCGAAGTGTTAGTTGTCTATTATTTGCGGAGAATGGAATGCAGAAGTCGGTTATGTATTGAGGGGCCATGTTGTGAATAGCCTTAAATATTGTAAGGCAAAGCTTATATTCAATCCTCTCTGGACATCTAAGCCAGTGAAGGTTTTGAAGATGGTTTGAGATGTGCGCAAACTTTGAAACGCCGGTAATAAGCCGGTAATGACTGAGGTGAGATCCTCGCATCACATATTATTATTTCATTTTTATTGTGGACCAACTTTATATCATTCTACTGTGAAATTTAAAAGAAATTTTAAATACCATCATCAGGTTGATGATAGATAAATAAATAATTAATATAAATAAATAAACGATTAAAAAAAAACTCTAACTTAAAAAAAATATATATATAGGTATCATTACTAGTTACGAAAGCTACGTATACTAACTTGTTAATGAGAAAAAAATCAATAGATGTCTCTATACACATATATATAGAACTTTTAAAATTTTTGATAATAATGTGAATGTTCTTACGATGGAATTGTAAACGTTGCAAAGTGTAGAGTGATCACTTAAGCCAGCTCCTACAGGTTGTAAGCCCTGAGCCATCTTATAAGAGACTTCATTCCACTTTTCTCATATATAAATTAGCTTCGTCTCTGTAAGACTTGCATAATTTATACTTAATTAATTAAATAATTAACATCCCGCTCAATTAAACTATTCTTATCTTTAATAACTGCAAAATATCTTTGTTTATAAAGGCGATCGTCTAACAATGTGAGCAAAATTCACCACTTTTTCTCATATATTTTCTAGCATTTTGTATCGCATTTTTGTACAAACAATATCAAATCTTTTTTTTTTAACAGAGATGCGAATACGAAATGCGTGTCTCATCTATATTCATACTATTTTCAAAATAATCTAAACGCTTGTGCCACGAAAATAGGACTAACTTGCTGGTGTCCTGGAATGGGGCTCGAACCACCGACCACCAGATCACTAGGCGAGCGTCGTAACCACTACACCAACAAGCTACTCAATTTGATTTCTTCTTCGTTTTCTTTTAGTAGATGTGTTGATCTGTGATACAGAAAACTACGCCTCCTGGGATGACGAGCTCCATTCCATTCGCTGTTGTGTGCACGTCCACGTGTCACTGTCCATTCTGGCTACGTGATCCCTCCAGAATCTCCTTCTCGATCTACTCCAGCGTGCTATGTCCTCTATTTTGCAGGTTTTCCTTATGTCTGCATCTCGGACGCGGTCACGTAGACTTTTTCCAGTAATGGATCTCAGCACCTTCATTTCAGATGTTCTGAGGAGTTTTTTGGTGCGGACAGTAGTGGTGTAATACGTAACGAAATTTAGCTATATTTACCGGTAAATCGGTTTAACGAAAACCCGTAATATATGCCCTAATGACGATTACATGGTTTCATTAAAACAACAAATTTTGTCCAGTAATTGAATGATTCTTAATTAATTCTCTAATCCCCATGTTTACGTTTAATATTAGGGGTTGACCTTTGCGCATTGTACACATTTGTAAATGTTAAAGAATACAATCGGAAGTCACCCCTAGCGTTTATCCCCCCTCCGAGCACAACCCTTCCTAACAGAGGCAGACGGTGAGATCCACCTCTAGATACTGTCTCTGCTCTCTGTTCCCTGCCCTCCGTGGCTAATCGTCTATTGGGAAGATTACGGCGTGACCGGATGTATCAGAATTCTGCCCCAACTGGACCGGGGAAGCTAATATAAGATTATGGTATTAGAGAAAAATTAAATTGATCGGACAGTGAGCATTCTCAAGAAATCATATAAAAAATACAACAGCATTTAAAAAAAAAATCATCTTAATATAGGGGGTTTTTCTATATGACGGACCTGGACCTTTTTGGAACTATTTTCTGCAGCAAAATCTACGAATATTGCTGTATTTTTTATTATATTATGCTTTCTTTAAGCTTCTGCTATTGCTATATACTTGCTTTCTACATTATATTATTATTTTTTCTTTTTGTATTTCTTGCGCATTCACTATGTAACAATTTCTAGACATATTGTTTGAAGTATGCATTCATTTTTTGTAGTTCTTTGAATAAAATAAAATCAAATTTAGCAATTGATTTTGCATAGCCTATATACTGCCCGCCATTTTCCATTTCGTTTACTTTGCTGATATGAGGATGTATGTTGTCATGTTTGCGTCACATGTGCGTTACATGTGGAGTACGCTAGAATCAGAGTATCTACACGTAACGAAGGTTATTTATTATTTTCTCATTTATTGCCAAGAACCTCCCCTGTGTTGTGTCCCTCTTAAAATATAAAAACTGCTTCCTTGAGGAATGTCGGATTAGTAACGGGAAGGGTGAATGTTAGCGTGTGTGTGCATGAGGACCTGTGGGTGTGTGCGGGTTGGTGTGACAGCCGTCGGAGTGTGTTTTTATCGCCAGGTCGTGTGTCGCAGATAGGTAACTGGTCTGGCCAATGACAAAGGAGACGTAGATTGCGCAGAACATGTTTCTCATTCTTATGGAGCTTATCTATGCTGATTCCAGTCATGCTGACTACTTTACGCTGTGCAGCTATCTGACAGGCTGACGGTTTCGTAAAAGTGATCAGTGGCGCGCCACCAGAGACCTTTAGTATATATCTACCTACACTCAATGTCTGTCTGTCTGTCTGTTCTCTGTACAAATCTACACCGTTTGTCCGATCTGAACCAAATTTTGCAATTTAGAACCCGGCGAGTAACATAGGTGACATTTTCCCCCCATCCTTTACCCCTCGCCCTTCCATTCTAATTTTGCGTACTTATTCTTTAGGACCCAGCGAGTAACGTGGGCGACATTTCCCCTCTCCCCTTTACCACACATCACCCCTGATATTTTTTGTACAAATCTACTCCGTTTGACCGATCTGACCCAAATGTTGCATACTTATTCTTTTAAACCTGGCTGGTGACATTTTCTCCCTGGAAATCCCGTCCATCCCAGCCTAATGGAAAAATTATTAATAGAAACTATGCAAACAATGGTACCTTCTTATCCCCTACTAACTTATGTTTAACTAAATCCTTATTCCAAGGAATACTGGTTAGGAACTGCTAGTATTAAAAAACGCATTTATTTTCTTAGTTATTTTATATATCTTCTTCTTCTTTCTTCTTTTTCTTTTGTTAGATCTATCGATCTGTGATACAGAAAACTACGCCTCGTGGGATGATGAGGTCCAGCTATCCTTCTATGTTTTCGGTAGTCTTCTCGGTGGGCAGCGTCCAGAGAGCATTTCATCAGCTGCTGTATGCACGAGTCTGTCTCTGTCCATCCTGGCTACGCAATCCCTCCAGAATCTCCATCGTGATGTGCCCTCTATTTTACAGGCTTTTCTAATGTCTACATTTCGGACACGGTCACGTAGAGTTTCTCCAATAATGGATCCTTAGCCCTTTCATTCCCAGATGCTTATTATACGAAACTAACTGTGCCCGCGGCTTCACACGAGTAGATTTTTAGTCATATTTTATCAATTTGTGTATTAACCTTAACATATAGATATAGATATCGAGGACTTTTTTATAGAACTCTTTGATTTCTACAATTTCTCTACAGTAAGTATTTAAATATCTCTTACTGTTAAGGCAGCGTTCATAAAAAACGCATTGCTCGACCATTTTTTCGACGACTTTAGTTGTAAAATAGGTCACCACGAAAAGCAATTTTTATTTTAACTGGATAATATGTAACCTATGTCCACTTTGAAAGCCCATTCTAAATATTGATGAAAAATTTACCTACCTCCTACATCCAAACTTACAAACTTTACCTCTTTATATATTAGTAAGATGTAAATGTAAAATTGTAAGTTATTATGGAAAGTATATATTGATGATAGATTGTAGAATATAAAATAACCCGTAAAAACCATGTTTTAATTACACTCCCTTTCTAATTGAGACAGGTTTTGCGCTTTCTCCAAGCGTCGGGCTCGAAAATTAAACAATACATATATAAATCGTTAAAATTTCGAAAAATCTAAAATTATACTATGATTATTATAAAAAATTAAACGAAAATGTTAGATCATTTTTATCGCCGCCACGAGTCTGCCTGCAAAGTTCCAGCTCGATTGGATCACGGGAAAAATGTTAAAAATTGATCTAATTTTTTTTCCAGCAAGCCGGCAAGCACAAAAGCAGACGCTACGAGTTAAAAGAAAGGGAGTAAATGCTAGTCAATATACAGGGATGTCATATTTACTAACTTAAGAAATAAAAATAAAATCTAATATACAATATACAGGGATGTCGTATTTACTAACTTAAGAAATAAAAAATAAAAACTAATTCCTATTTTAAAGGAAGTGAAGTGTCCTTCCCTGTTTCACAAAGCTAGGCGTTTATTTGTTTTCAGTTATTACCCGAAACCACGGTAGACACGCCACTGAAAGCATTATCTCCTCAAATAAAACGACAGGTAGAAGTAACTGTCTCGAGCCATTAACATGGAAATTACAAGCAGGATCCGTTCTCGGACTCCTGAGAAGAGCCGGTGATACGGGCGTTACGTTATACCAGCAATGTCATCTAAAAACACATGAAATGTTATAACACCACCAACGTTATTTAAAAATACAAGAAATGTTGTTCGGCGTAACTCCTAAGTTATCACAATGGAGTGGGTGATGGACCAAAACCAAAAATGAAAATGAATAGGAAGTGCAGCACCAATCAATAAAGGAATACCAATAACAATAATTTCGTTGAAAGTCTGTCTGTCCGTAACGTCCGTAACTTTTTTATAAAAACTTTTTTTTCCGTCTTTTTTTACGATGTTTAGTCTTCGCAGCCTTCGCAGCCCTCATAAGATCCAGGGTGGCAGGAATGAGAGAAGGAATATACAGCTCGAAGAATATCCTTATCCTGGAAGCCCGCCTTACTCCAGCATCCAGCATTGACGCATATTGGAAGAAAATCCTGACCTGATGATATACATATATATTTTTTCTATGTTAAAACTTCCTTTTTTCATTTCGCACCTTATCTTTTTTCTCTTATAGGTACATCCTATTTGTTTACTAATGCTTGCTTTTTATATTAATAAATATTACTTTAATACTTATTTTTCGCTTCGGACCGTGTCTTTCTTACTCTGTATGCCTTATTTATTTGAATAATGTTTGCTATGTACGAGTAACTTATATAAAAATAATAATAAAGTTAAAAGTAAAATAAAATAATAACAATAAGAATAAAGTTTTATATTTATATCTATATATTTATACCCGTATCCTTTTATATTTTATATATCGCTTGTATTATTGTATAATTGAATATATGTATACATATATGGAATATGTGGGACTGGACTAACCTCCCCACATATTGGAATAAAGTTTTTTATTTATATCTATATATTTATAGCTAAATATTTATATCCGTATCCTTTTATATTCTATATATCGCTTGTATTATTGTATAATTGAATATATGTATACTTATATGGAATATGTGGGACTGGACTAACCTCCCACATATGGAATAAAGTTTTATCATTATTATTATTATTATTGTTGTTATTTACGACAACTAGTAATACGATAAAATAAAGTAAATGTGTCTGTGTGCACTTATGCGCATGAGAGCGGTAATTATTGAAGGATTGGAGCGGAACTTACGGAACTGTGACCTCGTCAAGAATGACAGGAACGTCGAACTCTTCCGGGGGTTGATTAGAGCGCGGGTGTCGCGCTGGGAACTGCTTCGTGGGTGATTTTCTGCAGACTGTGGACTCATGGCGTAAGGACTTGAACTTTGTTTCTGTGTTTCCTGCGCTGTCCTTTCCATTAGAGAAAGTACCAGTTTATCCTTTATCACGATTTTGTACACATTCCAATCGATCGTTTTTGGGAGTCGTTCGGGCGTATGTTTATTAATTTCGGGATTCACAGTTGTTAAATCCTGGTATTGCGGGTAATATAGGAATAATAATTCCTCGGGTCACAACTGTTCCCTCCCTTTATTTCAATAATATAACTGACAGTAACGTAATACAGCGCTGCCGGTGGAAATCTGACAAGTGTCATAAGGTTGACACCTTTTGACTCGTGATGTCGACACCAATAGGGCACCAATCCATTGGCTATGGATGACGACATCAACAACGAATCAGTTACCGACTGAATGATGACATTTTATATCCGGGAATCAGAAAACAGAATTATGCGATCTGTCAATTTATGCATACTTACCGACATTACAATAGGTATCGAAAATTGTCCGGTATCCCGATTGGATTCCCTAGTGGTAACTAAAGTATGATACGGGGACTACAGAGGAATGGCGAGCGGAAGGAATTGTGCACTCTCCGAATCTCTTGTAATGTCACTTTGGATGAACTACAATAGACTAGTGTACAATTATCTACAATCTTTGGGAAACGCCTACAAACGACAAAATAGCCTAGAAACGCCGGGAACCTCCTAGAAAGGAAAAAAAATAGAAATTAACAGTGTTTAATGTATTGGCGAAGGCTTATAGTACTAATCTGTATACTTATCTTAAAAAAATATTTTTGACACTTAGTGCTTTATTTAGGTATTTCCATAATGACGAAAACTAAAAATATTTATTAAAAAAAACTCGCTTTTTTGAAGAACTAGAAGATTCATTTGTACTGTAAAATAGAATACAACTCTATTTCAGAAGAAATGAATTATAGACCTATGATTATAGAATCCTTGTAACTTGTAACACGTCAAAAATTACATACTTTTACATGTTTGGTCGAGTCCTAAAGAATAAGTATGCGAAATTTGGGTTAGATCTGTCGTGTAGATTTGTATAGAAAATATATCATGGGGAGAGGGAGGGTAAAAGGGGGACGGAGGAACTTTGTCCATGTTAGCCCGGGATCTAAAGAATAGATATTTATTTAGTTTTTAAAAATTATTCAAAAAAAAATTTAAAAAGCATAAAAAATCTTAAAATTATATATATATATATATATATATATATAAAAATATATACATATATAAAAAAAATGTTACGGACGTTACTTGAAATTATGGACAGACGGACAACAAAACTACTAACCCCTTTAGAAGAAATAGGTATGTTCTGATCAGTACAGCGTTGAAAGAACTCTTACGACAACCTTTTAACAGATCATATCTTTTAAAGTTATGATATTTCATTTCATAACTCTCGTTGTAAACATGAATGTTCATTGCAATGAAGATCTTTAAAGAATTTACAGAGTAAATAAGAAAACAAAACGCCAAAATACAACACCAAACAATATCAACAAATGTATACACATAGGTATATTTAGGAATAAAAAATTTCAATAGCCTCCCTACATATATTAAGAAGATAACTGAGATTTAAAAAAAATTAAATTAACTCTACAAAAAACACAATTAAACAATATATATATTTTTAAATACCCATACAAAATATGTACCTACATAATTATATAAAAGTGTAAGTCTCTCTCCAAGTCCCATCGCTGGTCCTCTTCAAAAAGAGACTACTCTAGTGAGTAGTCTCTTTTTGAAGAGGACCAGCGATGAATTTTATGTTTTATTATAGTTGTAAAAGACTAGAAAAAATGCAATAGATCTGCAAGTAATAATAAATAAATAAATAAAAATGTATAATTTAAAAATATAGCTTTAAAATATGTTTTAAGTAAATTCTAAATATTTAGGCGCCTGCAGTTAGTGAGAACAATGAAGCATAGGCTACATTGTATTTTTTTATTTATTATTTAGACTATTTTACTTAAAAACAATGAGAGAGTTAAATCAGATGAATACATAAATATGTTGTAAAAATAAATACCTCTAAAACAGCAGATTTTATCGTTTTTAGAGAGGGAGTTCGCTAACAGTGTAATTCTATCAATCTTCTTATATAAACGTAATCATATTATTTTTAAAAAAAAGCGAAATGAAATATTTATCTGATCTGTTAATATGCTGATAATACTTGTGACAAAAAAGTGAGAAATATATGTTATTTCGCTTTTTTTTTAAATTAAGTACATCTCATTTTTCAATGTCCTAACTGCACGCCACTGATATGTATATATTTATATATGCACTAATTTAAGAATAATAGCGTGATTAAAAATTAGTTAATATTTAAAAATCTGCAAGACGCGGCGAACGTCCGTGTATTACGCTAAAGAAGAAACCGGTAATGCGTCTTATTTCAATAATATTCTAGAATATTCGTAATATTCCATTGTCTCTTCATTATCATGAAAATTTTCGGTTTTGTAAACAATCGACGATGAATTAATTTCCTGAGCATACATGATATTGTGTGCTGAAGTCACTTTCGTTCAAGTTCAATTGAAAAGCAAAATACACAATAAAGGCTATATGTACTGACACATTAAACTACTCCTTTACAACGGTTTTAACGATTTTTTTAATTCTCTGACAGGTAGATACTTAAAATATCCAGTACAGCCAACGGTCAAAATGGTGGAAGACCAGGCAACGGTCGAAGGATACCATGCGATGTAATATTAGTACCTACGTCCTTTGTCTAACGACCTACTTCCAATCTAAACGCCGTCCAGAACCTTCTCACACTGTCATATTTGGGCCAAGAAGTCCAGGTCACTTCCTACCTTTCGGATCCTTTAAATCATTCATCAAACTCTAAACAATGGCCTCAAGGAGCCGAGTGTCCAAAACTGTAACGATTTTTTCAAAACGTCCTGGGAATCGGGATACCAGATGGGTCGGACCTTCGCGGGGGCCTTCCGAAACTAGGATTCGCAGTACGGCACCGCAAAAGTCCAGGAGGATTTGGACCCTAGAAAGAATGCAAATTTTGACTGGCCAAAGGTATCCATTGTCCTTCTGCATTTAAAGCGGTCCGCAAATATGAAAGGTATTGCGAAACCTATAAAAATTGCCCCAGATGCGTTCCCACAACTGGAGCAGTCCGCCGCTCTGATTTTCTGAAAGAAACTACCTGACAGGAAATCGAAAGGGTACAGTATGCAAATCCGCTAGGTCCGTGTAAATCCAGGCTTAATTAAGGTCAGCGCGGCACAATGCGGCCCTCGCACCGGGGTCAGAACGGTCAAAAATGACCCCATTTTTTCAAATTGAACTATCAAAGGACGTCCCTTCCTTTGTGCGCGGCCAAACATCCCCGATTTCAACCCTCCTTCGACCCTTGGTCAGTAAAGTGGAAAAGGGGTACCGTCCGACCCTCCTCGGAGACCAGGAAAAGGATCAGGTACAAACTGGCCATTGTCACGTTATCCTGACCCTTTTGGACCGCGCTCGCTGCTTGAGTTATGCCTGCAGGAACTAATAGGCGACCTCCGGGCTCGCGCGGGGTCATCTAGACCCCAATTTTCAAACATCTTTGTGCAGTCGGACGTTGGTGCGTGTCGGCAACGACTCTCGGGTCAGAAAACGCCAGTTGAATCCTTATTTTGCATATATACATTATTAATACTGGACGCCGCTTTATGTCGGGCCGCGGTGACCCCGGGTCAGCGAGGCACAATTGATTTTATAATCGTAATAATTTTTCCTACTGGTACCAAACTGTTCCGTTTGAATTCAATGCAGCGGCGCGCACAATGCCGTACTCCAGGTAGACGCAGTTCTTAAGACGCTGGTCCTTTTCTAACCCTTTCGAGACAATAAAAAACGGTTTGCGAATTTGTGTGAACGGGAAAGAAAGAGAGACGTAATTAAAGTATCCCTTTTCTTTCTCTGTCTAAATTTGCATAATTTTAATGTATATATGTATAAGCATGATGTTGACCAGTTTATTAAAATGCCTTTTAACGGAACATAGGCAGAAAACACACAGCATAATTTTTAAGGTATTTCAAGACTCGCTTCAAAGATCGTAATTTTAAAAACAAGGAAAATGATTTAGTCTTATGTGTTGTGTAGATGGATTGGAACATAATTGTGGTTTCTGTTTTCTGAATTCCAACCACATCTTTTTTATTAATGTGTCATTTCATCATGTTGATGTTAAAATAATTCTAATTCTAAAGTGCATTTGTCAGTATCGGATAAATTACAAATTTTAGAAATTAGAAAAAGTGTTCATAGAAAAAAAATATATAAATAACCCAATTCTTTTAGCATTTTAATGTTTTTCTCACTAGGATGAACCTGTGCTGAAATTTTCCGCTTAAAATATGAAACAATATAACTATAAAATTAATTAATTAGCTGTAGATAAATACGTATATAAAATGTCGATAAAAAACAAGTACCTAGATATTATGAAATGATAATTTTATAGGAAACAGCCTATAAATTTAGAGGAAACACGATTTTGGAAGGGATAGATACACAAAATCTAGAATTCAGTATATTTTAAATTAATAATCATATTAATAAAAAAATAATAATTGACTGCATTCAAAACATTTTTGCATTTTTTGGATATTGCTGCCGTTGCTATTATATCCCACATATGTAAAAAATATATACATACATGCATGTTCGTATATTAAATAATGAAAAATTATAGTTTAATGAGAAAACTAATGAAGAAATATAAATATTAGTGTAGATACGTGCATTAAAAACTAGAATTATTCTTTTCGTATGTCCAGGTAGGCCTTGTCCATTTCTGCCTCCACAGGAACTGCAGGTAGACCGGAGGTCACATTGCCGCTGCAGTCCTGCATGACCTTTCAGGGACTTGCCGGATCAAATAGAGCGAAAAGTGTAACAGTCGTTTAGTTTTGTACCTGTGCGAATTAAATTCACACAGTTTTTTGCCTACCTGCTGCCAGTATTGTCGCTTACCCTCGACGGCCTACAAGCAAAAAATTCAAGTATTGATTTAATACCAGAATTACAAGCAAATTTAAACTTGCCGGATATGGAAACCAGATTAGTATTCGTTACCTTGGAACAACAAGGCCCTTTTTGTACCAAAAATGTAGCTTATGGAGGGTTTTCAGCGTATTGTGTCTTAAATACGTTGCATTTTGATTAAATAGCTGAAGTGGATAATATTGAAGAAGATTTTGATTTCATTAGTTTTAAGTTTAAAATAATAATGTCCAATATTTTGATTCATTGAATTTTAAAAGTTGTGAAATATGTATGTATAAAAATGAATTATTCTCTTTTAAAACATAAATTGAAAGAAAACCAATAAAACGATTTAATAATATTTTTATTAGTTGAAGATATTCGTTAACTTTATAATACTATTTTAAAAAAACTGTCAAAAGTCCACACAGTCATACCAACAAAGTGGAGCAATTTTCTTCTCTTCTTAAATGTCGATGGTTTGGTATTTATTAATTATTGAATAAATGTTCGTTTGTGTTGTTTTGGAAAAATACATATTTTAACAATATTTTTAATTTATTTTGCTTTACTACTTAAATTTTTATCTTCACTTTATAATTGTAATTTGTTTTCTTTTAGATTCATGTATTCTTGTGTTTGTATCTACTAATAAATTGTTATCCTGCTTTTATATATATTTTTACTTTTCTATTTCTTTAATATTGTTATTTATTTGATACTATTCTAGGTTACTATTGCATAACTCATAACATAACATAAAGTGAGAATAACTGCCACAGAACAGGTTTTACCTAATGTGAAGTTATTAGCAATTTATGTTAAACAAATGTAAATAAACAATATTCTTTTAGATACATGTATTCTTGTGTTTGTATGTACTACTAAATTTAACTGTAACTGGTTGCGGATATTTTATAAGAACAGTATGTTTTTCCGAGAAACGATTCTCGACGTTTCGTTCCTCCTGATGACTTTGAATAAGCATTCAATGAAACGTTGAGAATCGTTTCTCGGAAAAACATACGGTTCGTATAGAATATCCGCAACCGGTTACTTTTAAATATATCTAACGACCGTAATAACAACTCTTTACTACTAAATTGTTATCCTGGTTTTATATTTATTTTTACTTTTCTTTTCTTTACTATTGTTATTTATTACTATTCTACGTTACATCGCATAACTCATAACATAACATAAAGTGAGAATAACTACCACACAACAGGTTTCACCTAGTGTGGAGTTATTAGTAATTTATGTTAAACAAATGTAAATAAACAATAAAAAATAAACAACCAAAAAAATGTTCTTGGAATACAATTAGGGGATTTTGTCCACAGGAGTTTGGGTTAATTATTAAGATAAATTCCCATAAAAATAGCTGCAACTCACAGAGAAGAAAATGGGAAATATGGGAAACGTTCTAATTATTTCTATGTTATTTGTATGTAAAAAATTGTAAACCAGTATTTTTTACATACATATAACATAGGATTACAGTTAGATAAATTAGAAATTAGAAAAAGTGTTAATAGAAAATTATACATTATAAATAACTAGGTCCTTTTTGCAAATGGTTAATGACCTTCTAAATTTGTATTCACATTCAACTCTCATATATTTATATTTTGGTTTTGTTAATGCCTATATTTAGATTTTTAATTTTTAGTATACGTTATATCCTGAAGAAGGTACCATTGGCCCCGATACAAATTAGTGATTAATACGAAATGTAGCTATTCTTGTTAATTATATGAATAATGTTACCACAAACATTTTTCTGTTTTTTTATTTAATAAGTAATTTGATTTTAATTAATTAATTATATCATCACAGAGCAAAAACAATTCCAATTTAAGTTTGTAAGTTTTTTTAAATTAATAATTTTATCAATTAGTGTATATTATAGATATCTCACAGAGACGAAACTGTATTAATTATGGGAAAGTAGGTATAGAAGTCATTTGGGTGTAACAGGACTTATGACCTGTCTTTTGGTTGGCTTAAGTGATCACTTTACACAATTGTAACATTCGCCATTTCCACCCATGATAGAATATACCATGCTAATTCATTTTTTGGAAGTTGTATATATGTTCAAATTGCGTGAAGCTTTCATATATGAGTTGTAAGCGCCTTTTCCATGCGGCCTGTACAAAGCCATTTTTCATTCCCCTAAATCCCCACAGATGTCGCTAATGAGAAAATCTACAATTGATTTTACGGAATTTTTGGGAGGCCTCTACTTTTATTATGGTAATGAGATTTATCCGAATATGCATTACACTAGTATACGCCTAGGAAAAATTATTTCCAATTTTTGTTAAATTCCTTTTTGACCAGTATTTACAATTCAGAATATTTTGAGTTTGTTCAAATCTTTCAGAACAGTGCTGGATTTACATAAGTCCTGTTACACCCAAATGACTTCTATACCTACTTTCCCATAATTAATACAGTTTCGTCTCTGTGAGATATCTATAATATACACTAATTGATTAATAATGTCTCTGTGACATAAATCCAGCACTGTTCTGAAAGATTTGAACAAACTCAAAATATTCTAATAATTTTATCTTTCAAATTGTGTTAGAAACGTGTCAAATATTCTACTAACTCAGGAGATAACGTGAAAACAAAGTTATATTTTATATAAGTAGAGCTTGTCATATTTCTTAGAACAGTAAATGTTCATTTAAGTACAGATAAAATATATGATTTATACTACACAGCGTGCCCGAAATCGGTACATTTTATCTAAATTATGCAGCGACATTTCTGTAAAGAATAAGAATCCAAATTATTATAGCAAAACAAAGCAAAAAATAGTAGTTTTCAAATTTTTTTTTTTTAAATAAAACACAAACCACTTTGTTTTCACCACTTTATTAGATAATATCATCCGAAAATATAGAATAAATCGGATAGTTTAAAATAGTAAAATGAAGATCGTTTTTTTGCAGATTCAACAGAGGCAAAAGTTGTGTTTCAGGACAGAAAAGTATGGCGTTCTAGCGTCTCTGCCAACCCCTGCGAAAAAACGTTGTAATGGTTGGTTATATAAAACATGAAAATGTATATGCATTTTCATATATATTACATAAATAGACATACATTCTAGTAGATGTATGTACATATATTTATGTACATGAAAATACATTGGCTAATTATATAGTTATCTACAAAACCATTACAATATTTCCCTGTATTGTGAATGTATTATTAACATATTTGCATAAATATGTTGATATTTGCTAGATATCGTTAACTCATTTCATTAAATTATATATAAATATCGCCAATAATTTACCGACTATAATTATGACTACGGCGCAGGATCTCGGCCCAGTTTACATTACATACCTATTTATGAATCCACAAGTTCGTGCATATAATCCCGAAACTTTCGGGATTATTAATTTAACCAAGTACGACCTTTCTAGCTGATGCGACATTAACTCTGATGATAGACCCTGCAAGGGGATCAGAAACGTCGATCAAAAAGGTTTTTAAACGCATAAATAATATACATGGTGTAACATGTTTCAATGCACTTGTATTGAAACGAAAACACTTTTCATAATCGATTAAAGTTACTTTAATAATAGTTCAACGTTTTACAAAAGATAAGTCAGAAATATTTTTTAAAAATGCGAACTTCAAAATCAATATATTCAGTATTTCTAATTTATTTTTTGCAAAACGTTAAATTATCATTACAGTAACTCATATCGATTACGAAAAATTCATTCGATTTAACACAAGTCGAATAAAATAATAAAAAATCCTGCAAAATTCGAAAATATTTTTTTTAAAGATTTTTATCATTTGACTTAATTTCTATAGAAAATAATGTATTTTTCGCAATCGATATAAGTTTCTGTAATGATATTTCAACTTTTTGCTAAAAATAAGTCAGAAATATTGAAAAAAAATGCAAAATTTGATATTGCATATCTCCATAACTCTATTGATCATGTCATGGTTGCTTGAACATTTTCGACTCATTATCAAGGCAGGAATCCACCTGTTAAGTTTTTGCTACTACCGCTGAGACACTGTATAGGATTGTGACGTTCCTCCATATTTTTCTCAGTTTTTAAAAATTACTCTAGACAACATTGTGACATATTTCACATTGCTTTGCAAAAATGTCGCGTTCGAATTTGTTATGAAAGAAATTGAAACAAAATGTTTGAAAATAACTCTGCCTTTATTTGTTATTATTTTGAACGCATTGAAATTCTTACATACCCCGCAATATCACACTCAGAAAATATTTTAAAATATAGAACTTATGACTCAATAAATATTTTGTCGTTTCGGGTAAAGTTTGTGTCCGGTTACCTTATATAAAAAATAAAAGTATATTTATTGTAAGGCATTTCTTTATACATATAATTTACAGACAATAAGATTTATATTAGGTCCTCACATATGAAATTGGCGTTTTGCCGTACTGGCAAATTTGATCTCAAATATCTTCTCTTTGGTTAGGAATTCCAAATCCAAATTTATACAGCTATTTACTCATGTATTTGTGTTTTGAAAATTATGATTCATTTGTTTTTTCCTCAATTGTTTTTTCTTTGCGTCACTCAGTTTACAAAATGAAAAACTTGAAATATCGCGTTATTTACGAGTACGAGTTCCACCGTGGCACCAGTGCTGCAGAAACGGCTCGAAGGATTAATGATGTGTATGGCGACGGTGCCGCAAAAGAAAACACAGTGCGTTTTTGGTTGCAACGTTTTCGTTCTGGAAATTTCGACCTGCAGAGCAAGCCCCGTGGACGGCCGGAGACCAAAGTTGATAATGAAGAATTGAAGGCTATTGTGGAAACGGATCCATCGCAAACCACATCCGAGTTAGCTGCAGGCTGCGGTGTTAGTGATAAAACTGTTTTAATCCACTTGAAGCAAATTGGTAAGGTGAAAAAGCTTGAAAGGTGGGTACCTCACGAATTGAGTGAAGCAAATCAACAAACGCGCGTTGACTGCTGCGTTGCATTACTCAACCGGCACAATAATGAAGGGATTTTAAATCGAATCATTACCTGTGATGAAAAGTGGATCCTGTACGATAATCGGAAGCGCTCATCGCAATGGCTGAACCCTGCCGAACCAGCCAAACCATGCCCCAAGCGAAAATTGACTCCAAAAAAGTTACTTGTGAGCGTTTGGTGGACTAGTGCTGGTGTCGTTCACTATAGCTTTCTTAAATCTGGCCAGACGATTACGGCAGATGTCTATTGTCAGAAACTGCAAACCATGATGGAAAAGCTAGCTGCTACAACCCCGCTGGCGTGGTTATCGACCTCTACGGCCACTGCTCGCTTCTGATACGCTAGACCACCCAGACTGTCATCACAGGCGGCTCCAATTAGAGGAGCTTCAATTGAATGTCATAATACTCTTTTCCAACCGTACTCTCCGTACCTTGCCCCAACAGATTACAATTTTTTTCGAAATTTGGATAACTTCTTGCAAAGGAAAAAATTCAACTCCGATGGGGCAGTCCAAACCGCCTTCAAAGATTTTATTGATTCCCATCCGAATGGTTTTTTTAGTAAAGGGATCGATGAACTACCCATGAGATGGCAAAAGTGCATAGATAGCAATGGTACATACTTTGATTAAATAAATATATTATAATAATAAAAATCGGCTTTATGTTCCTCCCATACTAAACGCCAATTTCATATGTAAGGATCTAATATTTAAATTACTAGCTCTAACCCGTAAAAATGACGTTTACATGTCGGTTCCTAAAAAATAAGTATTTATTTATTTATAGAGAGAGACAACGACATTATTATCATTAGGATAATAACATAATAATTTTGTCGCGTGGGATTTTCTTCGTGGACATATTGTATTTGGAACAAATCCCCTTGGATATTTTGTCGTTGGACCAAATTACTGCGGACCTTTTGTCGTTGTACATATTTTTGTGGACCTTTTATCGTTGGACCAAATATCCGTGGACATTTTTTCGTTGTACGAAAAGTCCGCGGACCTTTTGTCGTTGGACCAAATATTCGTGTGTCTTTTGTCGTTGTATATGTATAATAAAAAATCAGGTTTGTTGTCTTTACGTATACTTACATATTTTTTTGTACCGGTATTATTGGTTTTCTGCCGAAATCCCCCGAACTCAGATGTCACAATGCCCAACCTTCCCACTTACTATAGTGTACATACATGTACATAAAATATTACAGGTTTGATACTATAACGTAAGTCTGGCGGTCGCTGGCTCTTAGGCTATTATAAAAAAATTGTACTGTTTACGTTCTTTAACACAACGTGATTAAAATCTGAAACTGCGCGTGGAATGAGTTAATTGTCTGGTACAAGTAGGTTTAACATAAAAATATTTATATTATATACAGAGAGTGATCCAATTATTAGAGCCACTTTGCAAAATTTACACATTTATAGTTTATGGTAAGATTAAGTCACGTAATTTTTACATTTTTTATTTTTGCATAAAATATTATCACGTGTCGTGGCTGCGGGAGGACAAATGAAAACACTGGAAATTAATTAGCGATTTATTAACTAATGATTAATTACTTCTTCAAAAACAGCAAAATAATTTTGTGGTGATATTATTAATATAATCAATAATAATAAACTTTGTTTTCACCACTTTTGTATCGAAAAATATCAACATGTTTCAGAGCCCGTGGCCCCTTCGTCAGGATACAATTGTACACTAACAAATTAAATTCAATAATCGAAGTATAGACAATCAAAATATAAAAAAATTATATATGGAAATTTATCATTTTAATTACGTACTTTTAATTATTATCATGTATTATTAATTTCATGTTAAGTAGGTACTTCATTATTATTCATTTTTTATTCTTTTTTATTATTCATTTTAATACAAAAGTGTTGAAAACAAAGTTCATTTTTATTAATTAATGATTAATTCATTATTCACTGTACAAAGTCACTTAACACGAATTAAACTTAATGCAATTATTTAAATCACACTAATTCTTAATATGTCACTTATTATAGTTGGGTTACACTCTATCACTTGTAGAACATTCTATTCTTGCACGTAGTATTTATCGCATGTTTTTCAACGCCAATCAGGTACTTCGCTCGATATCTGTCGCTTCGCAATTCATAACTGGGTCGTCATCCGCGACTCACTTCCCAGTGAACGATCTGTCAAAATAAGACATCTCCCTTGCGCCGCGGCGTAGTTTTGTATTTATACCCAAAAACTGGATTATCGAACTTCCTAGATTATTCTACTGTTAAGGAGAAGAGTATCGTCGCTTCTAGGCTTTTACAGGTGTTTGTAGACATTTGTTGACGTTTCCCGTAGGTTGTAGATAGTTGTAGATCGTTCTAGAGGTTACGATAGTGTTGTGACGTATTACAAGGGATTCGGACACTGCGCTATTCCTTTTGCTTGCCATGACAATATTTTAGTAAACTTTAAAGAGATTTAATAAAAAGACCTTTATTTGTATTAACCTTAAAACAATCAGTTAAAGAAACATTTGCCTAATACTTAGTAGAATCATTCTTTGCGGCTATGACGTCCTCGATTCTTTTGGGAATTTTATTTTTCATTTTGCGCAGATTTCTTTATTTTTTTCCACGCTACGCCAGAAATCTATCAAAAGCTCGATTATTTGTTGCTTGTTTGTGACCATTTTTCTTAGCTTTCTTATTAGCTTTCATAGGTTCTCTGTTTGGTTGAGGTCAGACCAGTGAATAACATTAACTCTTTGAAAATGTTGTCAGGTTTTCACGGACATTCAGAATCTTCTATGCAAAGTATTCTGGGATATTGAGATATGTATATCGGACCTCATCGCAGGGCTAATGTGACGAGCAAGTGATGATGTTAAGATTAAGTATTAGCTTGCAATACTTAACCTTGCTTTCAGCACGTATTGCAAGCTAATACTTAACTTTAACATCAAGACATACTCATTACACCAGCCTTGATGATTGACTTTGCAATGGGATCTGAAACCTCAGCCAATGATTTCAGACATACATACACATACAGAATATCATAGAAAACTACATACAAGATTAACTCGTTGATCCTGGAGGAATTTTGTCGCAGTTTTGACCTTGTAGCAAGGTGCAGAGGGGTGCACAATGATTTATTCCGCATCTAGAAACGACTCCTGGACCAGAGGAAGCATCTTTAATGCAAAATTATTGGTTTTCTACGTGGCCATAATAATTTGATCACCCACTGTACAAGATAAACCTCCAATTCTGGTTTTGATTAAAGAAAGTAAAAAAATGAGGTGCCGAATTACACATGCGAATAAATAAGCATAATCAGCATATTATCATTAAGAACCGGAGTAGAAAATATGAAAATTAATTCTAATTTTAATCGCAACGCCATTTTCGCAACGTGACGGCGACAATATTAAGAAATCATCGGAGAAAAAGTGGCCAAAATGGCGGCACTCTTGCTTTCGGAGATGCGCTCCGAGCGGCGCGCGCACGTGCTTAATTAATTTGGAATTAATTCGGATGTGCACACACATGTGCGAGAGTGAAACGGGAGAACGGTGGAGAGAGAAAGCGTGAAGATTTCTGTTCTGGTGGTGAATATTTAGAGGCTCGATATCCGCCACAGATGCGACCGTCGAGTGGCGAGCCTAAAACACAAATCAAAATACGCCCATGCCTGGTAGTCTCCCGCTCTTTATATGACCTTTTGCTATTAAGGACACTTGTATCAATTTGGTTTTAGGCAATAGTTTGTTTGAATAAAATGGATTATTTGATTGCTGGAAAACGCAAAAACCTATGCCTTAAACGAAATGTTACTAAACCAAGTTGACACACAAGTTGGTGATTTAATCGAGATATTATATACGTAAGAGTGTATACGGGGTTACAGGTTAAGTCGATTCCCTTCCCGCTGTTCCCGTTAAGGGCGTGTATTTACATTGTTTCTGACTGATTTGACTATGAAACACCCTATCCTAAATCTAACCGTTTTCGAGATATTTTAATTTAATTGTTTTTTATAAAAAATACCCGATTTTTATAAAAAAATACCCGATCAGCTTAGATATTTTGAAATGTATAAATCTTATTACTACTATTATTTGATTTTTACATGTAAAATAAGATGCTTTTTGACCTCAATAATCAATATTGTACGTAAAATTAATAAATAAGTCGTTGTAGACGATTAAAAGTTAAAAAACTGATAAAAATTTAGAAAGTTAATTTTTCTTTAAAGGATATCTAAAAAAAATATTATGGCGCCTGTTTTGCAGATGTGCCTAAAAATATCTAAGTTTCATCAGCTATTCAACTTAGTTTCATAGGCTACAGGGGAGGTAAAAAAAACTAAATAAAGCAACAGGTGAGTACAAGATACGAAATTGACTAGTCAAATCAGTCAGAAACAATGTAAACTACACGCCCTTAACGGGAATAGGTCGACTTAACCTGTAACCCCGTATATTATTCATTTCTTCACTTTTTATATTTTATATTAATGAAAACAATTAATTATAAATTAATCGTCTATTCAATGTACACAATCACTTAAACCGAATAAAAATATTTAAATTATTTAAATCACACTTTTCCGCGATGTATCACTCGTAAATAAACACTTTATTATCGCATTTTTAACATTCACCAGAACATTCCATCCAGTTCTCGCTCGCATTATTTACGCCAATTAGGTACTTCGCTCGATTATTCGCTTTATTTGTCGCTCCGACTGGCCACCCAGGCCGTCTCTTCTCGCTGCTCGCGCGTACTTCGTACTGAGTTCACCTGTCAAACAGGACAACAAAAACATACCGCCGCGGCGCGAACTTCGTAGATGTATAGGAGAAGATTCTCGTCGCTTCTAGGCTTTATAGGTGAATGCTTTAGACGTCTCCCGAAGGTTTTGGAATACTCCAGACTGTTATAAACCCTTGTAGATTCTTTGATAGTTTTGTTCCGAGTGACATATTACCAGGAGTTTGGACAGTGCGTAAATTATTTTTAGCATCTCGTAATTTC
>JADDOH010001395.1:0-75737 GCA_016648135.1 Agrypnia vestita | reverse complement strand
TCCCCGATTATACGAAATATTGCTTTCATTCTAAATAAAAAATTTAAAACTTGGAAAATATTTAAGGCTTACGCACATGTCCTTCCATTTATCCCTGGCTTAAGGGGGAGGGTAAGGTTGATTCGTAGAAAAAAGGCATGTTTTTGTGAATTTTTTGTGATGACACAGTTGAAACTTCTTTATTAAAACTAATAGTACATTAAAGTATGACATTTGAAAAATATTGTGTAAAATTTTCAAGAAGAAATATTAAAAAATACGGCAATGGCAGCAATTATTCGGACGTGTCTCGGAAAAAAGTAGGATTGCGGTGTCCATCATAACTTGGTGCTAGATCATCTGAAATCAAAAAATCAAAGTTTATTCGTTAGATAATAGATTTTTCCAGGTAACGCTCGGAGGATTTTTGGAAATTTTAATTTTTCACCTTTTTGGAACACTTTGAAGGGAAAAACGCGATTTTTTGCGAAAAATATCGACTAATTTGTTATTAAAAAATAAAAATTAATAACAAATTTGAAAAAATCTCTCCAGCGTTACCTTGCAAATTATGTACAGAAAAAGTGTTCAAAATTTCAAAAGGATCGGTGCAGTAGTTTTGAAGTTATGATGGACACCGACTTTGAAAACGTGAGATGTGGGGAAAACGCTTTAAAGTTTTGCACACTGTAAAATTCAAAATAAAACTCAACACTTATTTTATACTTACACATAATCGTCGATGCCATGTTCACACGGCAAAGAGCTTTCATCATCAGCATATTTTTGTCCTTGTCTACGCAAAACTCTTCTAACACAATAGCACGTCCGGTACTCCTCAGGTGAGCGCGTCTCTTAGCTGCCCGAGCAGGTATAGAAAATCAGTCTGAGTATCGCTCAAATGTTCATAATTTCGTCAATTTTGCTCCGATTGACTTGAAATTTTGACACAATATTCTTGCGATGTTATACATTCATTTAAAAAATTAAAAATAAAACGTAAAAAAAAAAGTTAAAAACCTTACCCCCCCTTAAGTAATTTCCGACCCTTTTAGCATATTAGTATGCTATTCAAAATATAGCTGCGCCCGCGTGGCTTCGCACGCATAGATTTTTTATTTATATTTTATGAATTTGTGTATTAACCTTAATATAAAGATGCATGTCGTCCTTGACTTTTTTATAGAATTTATTGAATTCTACAACATCTCTATAGAAAATATATAAGTATCTCTTACCGTTAAGGCAGCGTTCGTAAAAAACGCATCGCTCGACCATTTTTTCGTCGACTATAGTTATGAAATAGGTCACCACGAAAAGCCCTTTTATTTCAACTGGATAACATATACCTTATAACCACCCTGAAAGTCCATTTTAAATATTGGTGAAAGATTTTTTGAAATCGGATAAGTAGTTTCAAGGATTACCTCCTACATCCAAACTTACAAAATTTACCTCTTTATATATTAGTATAAGTATAGACTAACGTGCCTTGTAAGCAGTAAAATCGAATAAAGCGAGCATAAAAGCAAAAGAGATACTATGCCTTTGAGATGTGGTGTTGGAGAAACATGTTGCATAACATATCGTTATGTCTCCGTACTACAAGAACTAAAAATCAAAGAGAAACTCTCAACCACTTATCAGAGGCGAATCCTGATTTTTTCCACGTATTTATAGAAGAAATAGTAGTATTCTAGTAGATATGTAACAATTCGAAAGAATATCATGTGTACGTTAAAGGGAATAAAGAGGTATCATTACTAGTTACGAAAGTTGTGAATACTAACTTGTTAATGAGAAAAAAATCAAGAGATATCTCTACCAGAGTCCATAGTAATTTATGAAAGGTTATTGATTCGAACATACACATATATATAATATTATATATATATATATATAGATATATAATATAGAACTTTCAAAATATGATAATGTGTGGATGTTCTTACCATGCAATTGGTGAACGTTGCACTGTGTATAGTGATCACTTAAGCCAGCTCATACAGGTTGTAAGCCCTGAGCCATCGTATGAGAGACTTCCATCCACTTTTTTCATTTATAAATCAGCTGTATCACTACGACTTCTATAATTTATCCTTAATTAATTAATCATCCCTCTAGGGACAAAATCCAGTGACTGTTCTCAGAACATACTTTCATATAAAAATATTCTTTAACACTAATTTGTTGTTAAATTAGTGTTTAATACAATGCTATTCCTTGTTAAGTACAGAAATAATTATGATATCATTCGATGGCAAAGTATCAATATTTTACGAAACTAAAAATTGCTCTTGGCGTAGTAAAAAAACAATATTACGTCAAGAATATGTTAGGGTCGGACGCCACTGCAAAATACATAGCTAAAAATAATCGTAAAACACGCATAAGTACAAAAACCAAGCAGCGGCCATATTCTGGATATTATTTACAAAAAACAAAGCCGCGGAAGATGTGGTGTAAAACGCGGGAAACCATTTGGAGTTCTTTTTTTTAACTTTGCCGCTATTAATTTTCGGCTGTTTCTTGCAGCGGGCCGCCTAAAGCTCCGTCCGCACGCGCACCCCCGTTCCTGACGATTACTTAGTTGACAAGGCGGTGTGCATCGGCTATTATGGACCGCCCTCATTGGGAAGAAAAAATAAATTGCGTTGGAATTTTCGTTCTTTGTTTGAAAAGTCAACCGTAGACTTAGTAACGTAAGCATATTCAAATTTAGTGACTTGGGAACTCTGATGTACGAGTATGTATATATGTATGTAGTGAACTTTTGATGAATGTTTTTTTACACGTTTTTATTTAACTTCACCTGTCTGCTTGTCTGCCAGGAATAGGAACGAATCTTGTAATCAATATTTGACCCACTTCTTGACCAACAATGCATCTGAAATTTGGCAGAAAGACATACTCCGAATGACAATACAATAATGTTTCTTTATTTTTACGAAACCAGTTTAAATATTCAAATAAATATTTACAATGATAACACGAGAAAAATAATAATACAAAATTTAGTAAAAAATAATATAAAAATGCGAAAATATAATGATTTCAGAGATATTAAGAAAAAGGCGTCAATTTTATTGAAATATAATAATATTAGTTAGCAATAAATATATTTTTAAAGCATTAAATGGATACTTAATCAATTCTATCAACATTAATAAACATAAAATATGGAAGTTAAATAAAACTGAAATGAAAACCTATTATTTTAAAGAAAAATATATTAAATGTTAAACCAGTAAAACAGCTTTTAAATTCAATTATCTTTTAATTAATTTTTAAAAATGTATATATGAGAAAACAGAAATTATATTTTCACTTTTATCTTTATTTGGATAAAATTACAGTAATATTAGAATGTAGAAAATATTGATATTTTCATTCATAAATAATAAAATACTCATAAAATTATTATTGCTTCATAACATAAGTTTCATATATTTACACGACAAAGTGTTAAACACAATATGACATGATTTATTAAATCAAGAAAGGTGATTTGACTAAATGCAGTAATAATGAGTGTTCGTAACAATTTAATAAGTATATATGTGTTTTAGAATTGTGTTTTTTGAGGAAAGTACAGCTGAAAGAGACATCGAAAGGAGGGTGACAATATAGAAATAATAAAATGAAAATATACCTACCCGAGGGCAGTTATAGTTATTATTAATTCGACATCCGAAACAAAACTAACTATGCATAATAGATCTCTAGTGATAGTTATATTTCCAATGTTAAAGTAAAATATTGGCAAAATGTGAATCAAAGTTGACTGAATCTAGTTTTTAAAGAAGCAAGAGAATGGATGAATGAAGTTAATATTAGGTGAAAGTTGAAGAACGGTAAAATGTGAAAATGAAATAAAAATAATTCGATTAGAAACATTTTACTTCCTAGTATCTCAACATATTACATACTTATTTAAACAGGGTTTACTGGAATGGTATCCGAAACATTCACCTCCGATAATTCACCGCCGGTAATGTTTTATTTTAGTCAGTTTATTTAATTTTTATTAATAAATATATTTCTTTAATTCGAATACGTAGTATGTATGTAAAGCGGCAATGTAAACACTTACTATCATCAATGTTGACTACACATGTATTTTGGGGAGTAAATGCAGCAGCGCAAGAAGCAGTGGCAATGAGTGTATTGCAGGCAAAACACTCAAAGAAATATTATTTGAATAGATATCTACTGAAAAAATTACACGTAATTCATGGTCTAATAAATATTCCGCTACATATTTTCGGATTTTTTTTTTTTTTTAAGAATTATATAAATTAACATACTGCAAATTATTTCAAAGTTTCAATAAAAAATGATCTTATCTTTATCGCTACCAAAAGTCTTCCGTTGATATCCTCTACTTCTAAAGCCATCATCACTTGTGAATATTTTTGCGTATTTTTACTCCCTTTATATTAACTCGTAGCGTCTGCTTGCTTGCCGGCTTGCGTCAAGAAAAACTTTGGATCGATTTTTGACCCTTTTCCCGTGATCCAATCGAGCTGAAACTTGGCAAGTAGACTCGTGGCGACGATCAAGAAGATCTATAAAATTTTCGTTAAAAAAATTAATAATTATAGTATAATTTCGGATTTTTAGAAATTATATTGGTTTTTTCAAATTGGAATCATTAGAAAAGTTTGATTACGGCGGCCCGATAACGTCGCGGAATATTTTCTAAATTTGAATTACTCCGTCGGTATGCATAATAGGTACTTCACTACGAATGTCAAAAATCTAAATTGACTGACAAATGTTTTTAGAATTTAATTTTCAAAGCATGTGTGTCTTATCAAAGCTCAAAACATCTGACATTTTAGAAATATATAAAATTACTGTAAGTTTAGTGTTATGTTATATGTTTTAATTCGTTTTTAATTGTTGTTATATTTTACAAAGAAATGGAGTCTAATAAAAACTTGGTTTTTATGGGTTACTTTTTTCACATATATTTTCAAACATTTTGTTCATTCCACATGTAAACGAATCTTTAAAAAATATCAATTCTTAATTATTTACTCTACTCTTAAATCTATTTACCATATTCGCCTGCGTGATCTCATTTTCACTGTATTCAGTCTACTTTCCATTTACCAGTTTCCTTGGCTTCACTTCCGTCTCTCAAAAATAAAACTACATGTGTTAATCTCATTGACCAAACTTAACCTAACCTAACCTAACTTCAATTTATAAGAGCAGTACTATGGCAAAGGAATGTTCAAAACCGTTCCGTTATTAATATATTTTTAATGAAAATGCATCGGTCATTAGTTTATGCGTTATAAACACACAAATTATTATACCATTTAAGTATTCTACTAGCGAAGAAGAAGACAACTAGCAAACAACAAGGAAGGATGGAAGGGTATGGAAGAGGCCCATATCCAGCAGTGGAGAGATGAAGGCTAAAGAAGAAGAAGAAGAAGGCGAAGAATTGTCTCGGCAAAGAATAGTGAGCTATGTTAAAGTTAATTGATGAGAATTTCCGGCAGTGAATCGTCGGCGATGAATGTTTGCAGATCCTAGGTGTACGTACACATGTGTGAACGAAACTAACATCAGTTCTGACACGACGGTAATCAGGCTGCCTCTGAAACCATCGATTTAGTTATGTTCTACACGAAGATTTTGCAATGTCACCCGCTTATCTCGGCTCTTCATCAGGGTCGATAGCATCTCTTGGGAAAGCGCTGCCGAGGATGTGAGAAGTGTACGGACGCAAGATGCTCCGCGGAGGCCGCAAATGAAGTCGCATCACGCAATAATTGTCGTGTGAACTCTGCTCGGATACATTTTCTTAAAATGACACTTCATTATTTCCACAATTATTGCAGTTTTCTTGCAAGACAGATCCTTGTCAGTGTCTTAATTACTGGTGATGGAAGCTCACCACGCACCTTTCATGTATGCGCTGTAATTATTACTAGATTATTTCCCTACAAAAATGACGGAGGATGGAGACATGAAGAACACAAATAATAGGTATTGGCTGTGGGAGACTAATAAAATACTAAAAACTAATCTTCGCTGCACTTTTATCACTCCTAAATAAAAATCGTAAATCGCTCAGGTCCATACTAGAAAGTCTCTAATATAATAATAAAGTCGCAATAATACAAGTTCTCGTTTGTCGGTAGATACTCGCTTGCATGATTTCACTTTCTATGGTAATAGTTCTCGGTTAACTCTGACATATACTGACTGCGTGGTAGCCGGTCGACCTTTTATTAGGCGAATGTCGCGTCGCGATGGTTCCAGAATCTATTGGGATAACCCATATAAACGAGACCTTTGTAAATGTTTTCAATTAACTTTTAAGAGAATGTGTACTTAAAAGGTGTAAGAGTGCTATAAAATCTTTGATTACCATATGATTTTAGTAAAAAAACATATTAAAGAACTGTGTCAATCGATGCAATATTCGTCATGCTTCTTTGTCTTAAATACTATCCAGAAGTTATCTGTAAGTGTCTTCATACTTCTTGTTCACTTTCTATTGGATGTCTTTTGATCTAAATCTTTTTCTTCGCCTTTATCCTTCAATATTTTTCTAGTCTGGGTGCTTCTGTGTGAGTCTTCTTCTTGTGAACGGCGCCGTAAAGCTGTGTAGGTATGTACTGTGAGCATATTTTAATTTATTTGTTTCTTATGCCATTCTTATACGCTTTGCCACACATCAGCTGCTTATATAACGCGAAACATTCCTTGAACATGGGAAAATTCCTTAGGTGGAGAAAGAATCCTACCAAATTAGTTATTCTAAATCACCAATACGGTAAACCTACCAAACCTTCTGAAAAAATATATTTATTACATATTAAGTGATAAATGTAAATAAAATGAATGATGAATATTCACTGGGAAAAGCTGTAAGGCTTCCGCACTACAGAAATTATCAAAACAAGGAATATTCTCTAGAAAAGAAGACAACACAAAAAATATTATTACGCAAGTATGAAAATGATGAAGGATTCGAGGTTACCTGACAAGTTACTGCATGGAAGACCATTTTTAATAGTCCTTTTGGAATGCTTAAAGAGGAAGAAAGAATTGGAGTCTATAAGAAGAGAAAGAAAATGTGTAACGTATACTTAACGTGACCAATTTGTGCGGTGGACTTTTTGATTAATAAAAAATTAGGAAACTTTAATTATCACTTTTTTCATAAAAAATGTGTCTAATACCGACCCTGGCAACAATTCGTTTTCCAAGATAAGGCCCGCACTGGTCAGGTCGCTACTGTGAGCTTTAATACTCGCGGGCGTTTCTTATCTTGCGGGGCATAATGGCTGACTTCTTTATTGGACGACTTTATCTATTGCCGAGTAACTATCGTATCCAGGACGGTACATTCTCGCTTCCATAAAAAGAAAGCAGTGGACTTTATACCGTCCAAAAACACAACAAAGATAAAACATTGCCACGAGGTGGTGCTCACAAAATTGGACATAATAATATTTGAACACTTTTATCGCCTTCATTGTATTCTCAATGTTCACTGGCTAAGTGTTTATTTATTTATTTATTTTATATACTTACTTACCATCAAGCCGATGCGAATCATAATAATCAGAATAATGGCTGGTTGAGTATCATGTACCCATTATTATGAGTGATGAATCAAATTGTTCTTAAAACTCCTCACTAGAAGATTAAACAAAAAAAAAATTTTTTAATGTTTCAAAGTGATGTCACCCCTTGAGCAATTTTTAATTAGGTGGTTAAGTAGGTAGGGCAGAGTTCCTACCCGAGTGATACTGTTTCGATTACTACATATTTATTTTAAATATAGAAAGTGGCTAGGATCGTTAGATAGAAACAATATTAAGCTATAGAGGTACACGTAAATTAGTACTATTATTGCAATATGACTAAATTTCGAATTCTGAATTGTAATTGAGCCTAGTAGATTTAACAAATATGTATGTTTTCAACCATTATAAGAGACCAAGCTTTTGGGGCAGTGATAAAAAAACCTAAAATGAAATATTGTACTAATAAAAATGTCACAAGGAATAATGTAGTGATGGTATTTGAACTGCTAATACACTGTTAGTTGTGATTTGTATCTAATTGTATAGATGATTGGTAACCGATTTTAACCAACCATCACCATCGGTTACCAACTAAACAACTGTTGTATCTCAGTTGCCAACCATATACACAATCAAATACAAATCTAAAAAAACTGTACCATGTGAAACCGATTAAAAGAACGAATAATGATTTCCAATATGCAATAAATAACCGGCTAAAAATAGGAAATATATGTTACTTTGCCAAGATATTTATCACAGAAGTTAAAAATTAAACAACATACAGCACTGATACAATCGATCGCTCTAGAAACAATTTAACAGAGATATTAAAACATGTGACAGAAAATAAAAACACGAAAAACAATACATTTTTAGCAGAATAAATCCAAATGTAATACCAAAAACCACCGTATCAACCTACAACACCACTCAATTCTGTACCTAGCCAATATTAATAAAATATGATCTGCAATGCAATAGTGATAAAATATTATAATTAGAAGTGTAGTTATTAGTAGGGAAATTTTAATAAAAAAATATTTTCTAAATTCACCTATATTCACCGGATTCACCAAATATAACTGCCCAGAATTGACAAACATATACCACCTTAACACCAATAATCTCAGAAGTCACCAAGTGAAATTGAATCGTCAAGCATTTTCGATAATTCCAAGGAAGAGCTTCGTATCAAGCCATCTGGTTGATATCTGGAATAAGCTTCCAAGAAACATCATTGATGCAACCGAAGTGGATACTTTAAAAAAAGTCTACACAAGTTTTTGGAAACAGCTCAATGATATACTTATATATTACTTTTTTCTTTTTCTTCTGTTGTAGAAATCTTCATTTTTTTTTTCTGCTTTTTTTTAAATATATATTTATATTGTTAAATTTTTGCTAGTACTTATAAATTGTTTCATTGATATTATTTAAATGACATTGTAGAAAACCTGGGGTGTATCAGCCCACAAGCTGCTCGCTCATAAATAAACAAAAAATATTTTGATAATTTCCATTGAATTCTTCTTCTTCTTCTTCTTATTGCGCCCTGTCTATTCAACGGATGTTGCCTATCATTATTTTATTCACTGCGGCCCGGAATACCTCTACAGTAGACTGGCCAAACCAATGGCTCAGATTTTTCAGTCACAGTGTTCTCCTTCCTCCAATTCTGGCAATTTGTCCTTGAGATATTCAAGTTTTTGTATTTTACTTGTTCTGATATATTTTTTTCTGTATTCATCCACAACAACACCTTCATTCGTAACTTTGTCCATCCAGGTTATTTTGAGTATTCTTCCATAGATCTACATCTACTTCCTTTTTTTTAATTCTTTATCGAAAATAAAATAGATACATTTTACAATGATTTTATATATTACATTTTTTATATTTGTTCAACTGTCCCCAGAAAAATTAAAACTTGTATTTGGGGACAAATATACATGATGCATAATATCTTTTGATTATAATGTATGTAAGAAAAAATATATTTTTGAAGTAAATCAGTGAGGCATGTAAATAAATAGAAAGTAAACAATATAATACAAGAAATAAATGTGTAACAAAGTATGAACATACAAATATAAGTATCGTATCTATTTAAATTTTGAAGAATTGAAAGAAATTTAAGAAAAAAAATTTCTTGAGAAACGATAATTATAACGAAATAACGCAAAGATAAATTATACCAACGGGCATGTTAAATATAATATTAAGGATGAATGTTAGAGCATGAATGATAAATCAATAAATCGAACAGTGTAGAGAATTATAAACACCATAAAATAAATATTAGTAAATCAAGTACACAAATTATTTTCGGAGTTGGTATTTTTTTAATTTTATCTATTTTTTGTTTTCTTTCTAGCTTCAATGATTTCATTGTAATAATTAATATCTAGGACACGCAGCATCTAATCTGATCATCATTTCTTCTATAGATAAAATACAATTAAATAAATATAATCTTCACAATAGATAGCAATAAACGATTATTTTTTAATTGTTTTGATTACATCACACTCACAGCTTCAAAGCATTCCGTAAACCCAAACGTATAAGAAAAAATGTGTAAATATTAAAATAAACTACCTACAATAATTAAATATGAATAAATCATCCTCACAGGGTCCGCGGCGCCTTGGTTGAAGATTACCTGTTCTGAATGGTTTGAACCCTGACCTCGACAATGAAGAAGACAGCATCCGCTGGACCAATCTAGTTTGACAGGTACCTACCCCTACATTTATATTAACAAAGTACGGCACAATAGAGGTCAACTCGATTAAATTACAATATTCAAATAATGTTTCCATTCAGAGTTGAAAATTCAATTTCTCATTCTAAGATGAAAAAGTGTATAGAAAAGGTCACAATGAAACACTTGCACCATTATATTAACACTTTGACTGCTGAACGATTTTCTTCGACATCATCTCGGTGCTGAAAATTTAGCCAATATTTAAAATTCTTAAGAGAATGATTTTGGGGATAATTCATTGTCATTTACCCCCATAAACCCATTAGTTCTCTCCAGGCGGTCAGCACCGCCATAAACACACCCCTGTTTTTTCAATGACAAATGTCGTGTAGTGCGTTTACACTCGCCCAAAAATATATCTGGTCAATATTATTCACCAAAATAATTATTTTTCAAAAATTATTATTATTGCATATCTTATCTTATTCAGATATTTTACAATTCAGACACTGTCTACTGTGTAGGGAGTAAAGGATAACAGTAGTGTTCCATTAGACTTTTTCATAAAAATTGTTACCGATATTAATATTTTCATACATATAAAAAAATACATCAACCGTTCTCACAAAAGCGATCTAGAGTAGAAGCTATAATTATTTTTAGGCAGGAATAATTCAAACAAGCTGACGTTGGCTATTAATGAAACTATACTTTCCTAGATTTTGTACTAAAGACACTAACCGAATAAAACGAAAGCGAAGCAAATTATTTTGAAAAAAAATGTGCACAATAAATGTAAAGATCCATTTTATTTTCGCCCTGAATGCCTGACCAACCAGATTTTTTTATTTTATTATTTGTTTACCATTTACATTTACAGTGTTATGTAAAACTGCACAGAACTTTTACAGTATGGTTTAGAACAATGTTTTCATACATTTTTAAATATGAACTGCTTCAGTTTGAAATGTCAGGATTATGTATTATATTTTCTATAATTTTTTGTTTTTTATCACTAATCCTAAAATCCTATGCCTTTGAGAAACATTATAATATATCATATTTATTTACAGAAGTTTGCAGGAAGTGCGCACAAATTATCCTTGAAAAATATTACACTAGAAAGTTTGTTCTACACAAATATAAAAAATATAACTGACTCAAAAATTTTTGGGTCAGTTATATTTTTTGTATACCACGTAAAAATTGTCTTTACTCTTAGAAGACTCTTACATATGAATTTAAAAAAAAAAACTGAAAATTGCTATATTATGGAAAAGTTCTCATTACACAAGAAAAGTGTTTTTCCGTAAAAATTGGAAAATATAATACTTACATAAAAATATTATAATAACAATCAAAAATATAAAAAAACAACACGCAAAAATTTCTGTGTGAACGAACTTTATGTTCATAAACGGAAGGAACGCAAAAAAAAGCGAAAGAAATTGACCCAACTGTACGATGTATTGTCTAGCACCAACCCTCAGGTATAGAACGCCGATAGGCGTTTTCAGCACACAGCGAATGTTTTTGAGAACGCCTATAGGCGTTTTCAGCACTGGACGTGTTAACAGGTGTATTAATTTTAATTTGTTTATACAACATACATCATAAAATCTGTTATGTTGCACATAATAAAAATGTTTTTTGAAGGGGTGAGTCTTTTATTTATGTTTCATCTCCCTCAATGTTATTTTTTAATTCACTTTTTCATAACAAAGACATTTCTTTTTTATGTGTAATGTAATGTGTATTATTAAGAGTATAAATATTTTTTCTCAATAACATGCTTTTTTAAATTTGTATTAAATAGAAAAATCTATTAAGATACTACTAAATATTGCTTTAAAAATCTAGCAATTTATTTCTTTGTAAAATTTCAATGATTATAATTATTTTTTTACAATTCACCATATTTAAAAAAAATAAAGATTAGCTTAGTGAGTTAAATGGTTACTTCTATATAATTGTCCGTACACATTAGATATATGTGCTGATTATTATTAGGTAAGTACTTTTAAACGTTTTTTAAATATATTATCAATTTTCCATAATATAAAAATGATTAGTAAAACACTAATCATTACAAAAATTCATTAATTTATCAGTATTTATAATCAATTATATAAGTACGTACGTAATAATTAACTAACTAACCGTCACGCCGTTTTCCCCAGGGGTAGGCAGAGGAGATATAACCCCATAATATTCTATCTTGGCACAACACTTTTGCTTATTATTAATTAGTTTGTAAGTTGATCTGAAATTAGTTTGAGCGAGTAAAGTTAATTTTACAAAACAAATGGTTTTCTATTCGTGAATTTTGAACTTCAAAATTTGCTATTATTATGTCCCGTAATTTTTCACGGGTTTACTGCTAATGTTATATATTTCAGTAGCTAATATGTAATGATTAGGAAATGCAATCCCGAGTCGGGATTGCCTTTTCGGGATCCCTCGAGACTAGAATTTCCAATCCCACTGGATCCCGAATAATTTGTGTTTTTTTTGTTTATTGAGCTGAATAGCAATTAACGACAATGTCTTGCATTTTTATATCAGCAATTTTAATAAAATTTTCATTATTAATCATTGCATTAAAGTTTTTGTAGGCGTTTTTCCAAGCATCAGTCAGTCAATGTAGTAGAGTAAAAACTACTAACTAGTAGTAGTTTTTATTACTGTTTTAGGTTGATAAAATATTATTCAAAGCTATTTTCATTATTTGAATGTGACATGAACATAAGTTTTAAGTACTTACTAAAAGCTCTATAGACATATACAATTAAACATACAAAACATAAAAAATTCTGATCAATCCCGATAATCCCGATAATGTCGTCCTATTTTTCGGTTCGGGATTGATCTCGTAAAATGCCTCGAGATCTCGCGGGATCCCGATCACGCGGGATCGGGATTGCATTCCCTAGTAATGATATTTGAGTACAGCCTAGGAAGTAAAACAATTCAAGAACAAATGACACAAGCTCATCGATACCTCCATATTTCTAACTCGCCGATCTGCCGAACCGCGATAAATTGCGAACCGTCTATTTCCATCAATTATGTTCAGATTCGGGTCCCAGGTACGACGGTCCGGTCACTCTCCATCTCGCGTCTCCGCCTCTGTCTCCGGTCACCCCTCTCCCTCCCGCTCGAAGGGCGCTCATCTGCCCCTCTCCGCGGCTTGTCCCTGTTCCGACTCATTCTACCGAGGGTCACGAATCTGACCCGTGAGAAATTTGGTCATTTTGCATTTGTGCATGTTCGGCCGGACATTTGAATAAATTAAAATTTCGCACCCCGGTGCCCTGGCCTTAGAAACACGGCCATTAATCACTCCGGCCTGCGAAGGCTGATGCAAAACGCTGCGTAATTCTTGTATTATATTATATCGCATTCAATAGATATCCTCGCGATCTGCGAACACGGTTCAAGGGAGACATGATCACTTTGATTGTTCGCGGAATATTTGAAGGACTTTGTGCGCAGAAGTACTTGAAGGTCTGATCTTTTCCGTTTCAGTTCTCACCCTTAACTAGATTAATATTTGACCTTAAATTTCTGTCGAAATGTTTCATTTATCGCAATGCTATTCTGCAGTGAAACGACGAATCTATTTGGTGTTTATTTTTAAAGGCAGGGTTAGTCCTCATTTGCATGACTTAATTTTACCAAAGTAATTGTACCTGAAAATATACTGTCACAAGATTACAGAAACAAAAGGAATTGACATTATCAAGAATTTCCGAACGGTTTGATTCGTTTTAGAAAAAAAATTATCATCTGGATAATTTTAGAAAGAAATAGAACACACGGAAATATATGGGAAATTCGATAATAAAATATTTATTACAAAATTTGCGCAAAGTAAGTTGTTATTTTCACAGGAACCAACCCACAAAAGCGATGTCATAGAAAGCGAATACATAGCCGATGATACCATAGATTAACAGCGCGAGTGAGATACCTGCATGTGGAATTTTTTAGCGTGGACCTGAGCGATAGGTACAAATGACGTGCATCAGTATAACTGAGACAAACGGAATATTCTCGAGGGATATTCTATCGAATCATAGAATAGTGCTCCAGTTAAGGTTTTGAATTTTGCGATTTAAAAAGGTTTGGACTTATTTCAAGTGTTTCATTTCATTGCCCACCGCTAGGATCTGTGAAAATATTGAAGTTTTAAAATTAATTAATAAAATTATATTAACAAATTTAAATTTGATAAATTTAAATAAATAAAAAATTTAATTCAAATGTATACATTCAATACAGCAATTAGCTTAGTTTGCAAATAGACTGAAAAAGATAAAATTGATATTTTACACATATTTCATTATGAAACATAGATTACGAGTAAATATGAACTCTCTGTCATACTTACGAAATTCTAAATAATTCTATAAAATAGGGTATAAAATATCAATGAAAATTTTGTGTGTGCTGTGTATCAGAGTTATGTTATTTTTACGAAAGAACGTTTGTCGTAATATTAATATCGCCATTATCGTATTATCCAGATTTTGTTATATCTTAATATTAGGTCAGATAAATATTTTACTTCTCATTTTTTCCAAAATAAACGTTTAAATACAACTTATTCTTCAATGTATTGACTTCACACGTCTGGTATATATTGAGGCACATATAGAGTCTAAAGAACAACAAGCTTTTTTTCATATATTATCAGATATTCTGATATCGTAATATATGAATACACATATTATGCGCATATCGTACGATATGAATACATTGACCGGTTATTGTTGAAAATACTGGAAATGTATCCAATATTGAAAGTGTTAACAACCGCTGGAATCAATACCCACACCTAAAAATTTCACTGCCGAAACCATCAGGCTTTGAGGGAAAACGTCTGAGATTTAAGGCAGTGTGTATTTTGGGGGTGGGGGTGGGACAACAGTAATCCCGTTCTCTCTTTCTGCCACTTCTTAGCCCATCCTACCCTTATAAGACGATCGATCGTCTGCTGTGAGCTTAGATACACTTTCTTTAACACCCACCTATTCTTACTCGTATATATTGTACCCACACTAACATTACTATACATGTATACACTACTTTAACCCTTCGAAAATGACGTTCTTATATTGGAATTTCAGTTTTTGGTTAGTACTTTAAAATTTTATTGCCCTAGCGGTAGGTATACATTTTTCTTAATTTTTTTAAAATTAATTAATTTTTGGTAAATGTAGAAAAAATAAATTTATTACAAAGTATTGTTAGATAGAGAACTATCCACGTTTCGGCCGTGAGTTAAGGCTATAAGAAAAGCTCCATTTAGACATTGTTGCACTGAGAATTACGTTATTTGATATTGTCTTATCGTACCTACATATTAGGAACATACTAATTTAATGAATTACTTTCTAACAATATTGAATAATCAACAGTATATTATTTACTTAAAATGTGTAAAAAATTTGATTAGCTAATATCGCAGAGATAGAGAGAAGTAGAAGATAGAGAGCCACACTCTTTTTTCTGGATACACAATATAACTCTCGCCTCATCCACATTCATACATGTTCTCATTCGCATTGGTCGACTTTTAAATCTTCTTCCAGGATTTACCTGGTCACGCCAAGTTCTCAATTTATGGTGTCACCAACACTCACGACATAGAGACATATAATTTTCTTACTATTCTCTCTTTTTCACTTCTTTCCTCGTGAGCAAACCAGCTAAGTGTATACGTACGGGGCGATCAACTGGGAATCAATATGCTGTTTGACAAAATAAAGTGAGGCGTTAGAATTCCGATGGACTACGGATACGGAGTCAAAGAATCTAATTTGACTATAACCCCTGTCTTAAGTATTGTCTCGGAGTAGATCTGCATTTTTACTATGATTTCCATTTAAAAAAAAGTTATGATATGAAAGTTAAATATTTTCAGGCGCGTGCACTAAAACATGAGTTGTAGGTAAGTACACAAATATTTTGGAAAAAAAGCGAAATTAATATTTATTTATTTATTCTTAAAGTAGGTAATACAATAATTTTTATATTTCCTAATATATATATATATATATTTTTTTTTTTTATATTAAAACTACATTTAAATCATAATACATTTGTCTATTACAATCTACTTAGATAGATTTTATTTTATTGCTTTGCCTCTCCAAAAATGAGACTTGCTCATGTGCTTGGTGAGGGGCTTACACTTTTTTTTTTTTTTAATAAATAGAGATGCGAACAAGGAGTACGTGTCACATCAATATTCTTACTATTTTCAAACTAAGCTAAACGCTTGTGCTATGAAAATAGGACTAACTTGCTAGTCTGGGCTGAGATTCGAACCCACGACCATTGGATCACGAGGCGAGTGTCCTAACCACAAGACCAACAAGCTACTCATGACTAAACGACTAAACAACATACTACTTTATTAGTTTATTTTGGATTTGGCTTATTTTTTCCTTAGCTATATGTCTTGTTATCATTGTCAATTGCTATATGTCTTGTTAGCTATATGTCATTGCTATATGTCTTGTTAGCTATATGTCTTGTTATGCATTGTCAACGTTAGCGTTAGATATAATAAATACATTAAATTTTCATTCAAAAGTAAGTAGATATCTGTTTTTATTCGTATCCTCTTTCCAATCTTCTAGTACTAAATTTAGAGCCATTTCACAAGATTATTTATTTCTAAATCCAAAGCATTCCTCACATAGTATATTTTTACTTAGTAAATACTAAACAAGCTGTTCTTTTACAATATATTCTATATTGTACTAATCACAATATATTCAGTATCTGTTCATACTTTGGAAGCGTGTTTACCGGTCTAAATTCTTCAATTATTTTAGTATTGTTCATCTTTGTTATTGAGATAACCGTAGACCCGAGATATTTTCCATGATTTTGGAAGAGATCCTAAATTAATAGATTTATTTATAATATTTATGAAATATTTTTCTGTTATAGGTAGTGAATCTCGTATCAACTTTATAGTTATTCTATTTGGACTAAGCTTTGATTTCATTTTTTTAAATTTATATAACGTCATTTTCATAATCATAATCATTTCATTTTATGTAACAGAATATTATGATTTGAATGGTAGTATAATAATTTTAATAATAGGTATATTACGAGATACATTTATAATTTCAATTTATTTCACATAAATTTTGGTCAAGTGCAGCTTATTTCTGAATAAGTGTCTATTGGCTGTAATATTACGAAATTTCCATAAATTTTTTTAAGGTTTCACATGAATAATTTTGTAAATGGTTAAATATTAAGCTACTAAGTAAATTGACTATGGATAACATAAAAAGTTTAATCTTCAATATATTCATATCTTTAATAGGTTAAGGTTTATTCTGATAGCAATCTTAGAAGAAAACTTTCTGAATGGAAGGCGTAATTTTCTTTTTCCATCCGATACACAAATAATATATACGAGGAGGTATAAATACACCAGTCAATCTAATTTGTTACTCTGTCTCACTCCGTACGACGGGGATTTCTATTTTTTATCTCAGTCCTGCGCGTGGGTGGGGTCAGGGGTCACACGCAGAGGCAAGCTCTGATTGGCTGAGCCGTAACCTTTGAACCCTCCCCCGACACTGCGGTGCTAATTTCCAAGCGGCGAATGACGGAAACTCTCCGGGAAAATCCGGCGAAGAAAAAATCCGGGAAACACTCGCTTTTATCCAAAATGGCCGGATCTACTTTCAAGACATCGCGGATTATGCATCTTGTTTAAATATATCTGAAATAAATATTTCTTTAAATCTTCGTGTACTCAATTCTCAGCATCATATACTTAATTTTCTGCATAGTGTTCTCAATGCTTAGTATGTTTGCTTGTGCATAGTGACGCTTCTTAGTAGTGTCGCTCTTAAGCAAATTCTATAATACCACCCTTACTAGTTTTTTATCATCCCTCTCATAATTTTGTTGATTATATAAATTAATATTCAAATGTAAAGAAAAACAAAGGTAAATTAGAAAAAAGTCTTTGTGATTTTAAAGGATGCATTTGTCAGCATCATTGACAACTAAAGAATTTTTCAATAATAAAGATATGATTTTAAAATTACATTAAATAAAATCAAGATAAATTATAGAAGTCTCACAGAAACAAAACTATTTATATGAGAAACGTGCAAGGAAGTCTTTTTTACTATGCCCCAGTGCTTACAACCTGTATAAGCTGACTTAAGTTATCACTCTACACAGTGTTAAGTTCACAAATTCCATCTTAAGAACATCCACACATTGGCAAATTGTAAATATGTTCCAAATTGTTATCTTTCATGTATTTTGAAATGACTTGTTAGGCGTAATGATGTTAGAGACATCTATAGTCTTTTCTCATGAAATAGTATACCTAAATTCACAGCTTGTAATGATATATCTATATTTTTAATGCGGAGTATTAATATTATACGCTTCATCTCTATGAGACTTCTATAATTTATCTTAATTAAATAATCATCCCTCAGTGGATAAATCCAATAATCGTGTTCTCACAAAATACAAATAAAAATATTATTAGTGTTCGTTTATTATGCTGAAAATAGACAATGTGTATTTTGTCTTTCTTGCATACTGTGTTGTAAGTATAGAACTCTTTTTGTAATAAATAATGACAATTTCTCTAGAATAGTTTAATCTCTAAGATTGAAAATAATACAACACATACATAATATTAAATTGGCAGTTTTATATTGATTAACTGACTGCCCAAAAACACCTTGAGTCGACCGGGAATTTTGGCAGACTGTCTTATTGATTGATGTGGATTCTGATTGGATTCTGCATGCCCAAGTTGAAGCTGTGAGCTTTCTAATATTATTTAAATAAACTACCTATAACCTGTCAAAATCGCGGACTTTATATATTTGAATTTCAGCTTAACATTAATTGGTTATATTTAAGTCCTATTATACTTTTTTTATATTCTACTTAATTGTTTCAGCATTTCACAAAATGCCAATTGAAAATTAACGCAAAATCATTATATGTTTGTATTAGTGACACTGTTACATCTTCTTCTTCTTCTTCTTCAGTCTTCATCTCTCCACTACTGGATATAGGCCTCTTCCATACCCTTCCATCCTCCCTTGTTGTTTGCTAATTGTAGCCATTTCTTTCTCCCCACAGCGGCTATATCGTCGGCCCATCTCTTTTGAGGTTTTCCGATGCCTCTTTTATTCTCCCAAGGTCGCCATTTCAGAACTCTGGGAGGCCATCTTGTTATATAATATTTATAAAGAAATGAAATTCACCAAAAAATTACGGGTCAGTCGAATCGGTCGGTAAACGAATTGTTCAATGATTTTAAACATTACTTGATTTTCAGGGTTATAAAAAATAGTATTTTACGTGTTATTTCTATCTGTATTAATAGTAAATGTCTTTTTCTTTAACAATCCCTTGGGAATTGAATGTCGTGGTCCAGTCAACTAAGCACTGTTTTTATATCTGTTTTTATTTTGTGTTTGTCTATTTTCAGTACACGGTTCAATTCTCTAGTTTATTCTGATGAGAAACGTACAGTGTATTAATAACTGCATTTCATTCCGTTTAACTTTTGATGTCTTGTATCTGCTTTTTGTGATCAATATCAAATCATATCAAATAAATCATGATATAGTAAGACGGTCGGTGACTTATTGTAGAATTGACCCTGAATAATAAGTTTATACCTTCCATCAAATATACAAATCTACATACCACGAACAATATGCAAACAAGATGCACGTTTCATAAATTCGGCTAAGAATTCAAGCCAAACTGTCAAAAATACGCCACACAAACAAATTCCTCAAAAAATCCGCTCACTTCGTTTACAGGGTTATTTGGAAAACATTAATAACCTCGCAGGACTATATTCCTGCCGTGATTATGAGTCGAAAATGTTCAAGCAACCGTGACCTAATTAATATCAATAGTTATGGAGATACGCGACATCAAAGTTTGCATTTTTTTTCAATATTTCTGACTTATTTTTTGTAAAACATTGGATAATCATTACAGTAACTTATACCGATTATGAAAAATTCATACGTTTTTCAATACAAGTTAAATAAAATGATAAAAACCCTGAAAAATTTCCAATTGGAATGTTTTTCAATTGGAATTTGAAGGTTTTTATTATTTTATTTGACTTGTATTAAAGGGAATCAATTTTTCATATTCGATATACGTTTCTGTCATGATAGTCCAACGTTTTACAAAAAATATGTCAGAAATATTGAAAAAAAAAGCAAACTTTGATGTCGCATATCTCCATAACTATTAATATTAGGTCATAATAGCTTGAACATTTTCGACTCCTAATCAAGGCAGAAATATAATCCTGCGAGTTTATTAATGTTTTCCAAATAACCCTGTACTATTCTATTCTATAAGCTATTCTATAAGCATTAATGTCGTTTTTTGTACGAATGATGCTTTTAACCAGTGCGTACGGTATTCGATGACCCTGACGTGTTGAACTGAGTGCGCATGCGCGAAAGTCGAATTCTTTCAATGTGTTTGTCAATTATGGATAAGGAACGAATGATAGACGTCACTTTTTATTGTTTCAAGGGAAAGACTTCAGCTCTCTCTAGCAAAGTCCCTTCAAATATATGGAAGGTTTCAATTTGGAACAAATTCCTATATAACTTGCAATAATAATGTGTGGATGTTCTTACAATGGAATTGGTGAACGCTGCACCGTTTAGAGTGATCACTTAAGCTAGCTCATAGAGGTTATTAGCCCTGGGCCATCGTATAAGAGACTTCCATACACGTTTCTCATATAAATCGCTTAGTCTCTGTGAGACTTCTAGAATTTATCTTAAGTAAATTATAGAATCCACTGTTGCTAGTTTCTGCTTATTTACGCGATTCTTAGATGTTCCTTAGTTGCGAATGTGTAAGTATTTTGACTCAATTGACTCGACTGTAAGGACTTGACGAATTTATTTGAAACAGTGCTGTTTTCAACTTGAAACAATAAGTCCGCTTTTGAAGGGATGCGGAATATCCAATGCATGTACGAAGCGACCGCGCATCATCCATATAGCTATTGCTTGACCAACGTAAATTGGCGTGCGGCGACTTTGGAACTGAAACCCGCCCCGCTCGCACCCGGCGGTAACCCCTCGCCCTGTCATTCAGTACAATTTTGTATTTGCTCGGGAGCTGTGATATCTTGATTACCAATATGCACTGAATTATTATGTCCAAAACATCCTAAACAGTCCGGGATGGTGCAAGAACAATGGCCAATGAAGTATTAAAGTTTTGCGAAGCTGAAAAAGCAAATAATGGACCGATATTACGTCTGACAGTTTGACAGATAGAACGGCCGCCATTTTTGCTTTGTTTTTTTCGTGCTGCCCGACCAAATTTCTGTTAAAGGCTACGACACCGGTCACCGGACTTTCTGTACATTATGTATTGTGTAATAAATTTACTCACTGGCAATTCTGTTACGCGACAGGGACGCCCTCCCTCGCGCGCCAATTTATAGTGGTCGCATTCTATCAGAATATCTTGTAAAGATTTAAACTATGTTAGTTTGACAACGGCCAGCGCTGCGATCGAACGGAGGGTCTCTAGGTCCTTAGCCCCGGCAGCCTGGGTAGGTGGATGCGAGGTCAGCACTAATTAGTCGGGAGGCTGCGTAATTACGGCCTTAATACATCCTTCACAACTCATTTATCAGCTCATGGACAGAGGGGGTTTTTTCTGTTTATTGAAAACGAGAATGATTGATAACTATTCTAATTAAAATATTCGAGTGATTTGTAGTCGGGAAGATTTTAACTCATTAAATTGTTTCACAAGTTAATATTTTGTTAACTCATTAAACAAGAAATCATGCTGCATTAGATTATCTACGGTTTACTATCGAATGTAAGTCGTGTTAAGAGGTTACACCGCCTTAATATTTTCAATAAATCATTTTTTAATATAATTTACAAAATTATATTAAAAAATATTTTTTTTATTCATCTTGTTGTTTTGAAGTATTAAGAATAATTGAAGTCATTACTTATTAAAAAAAATTTGGGAGCAATTTAAATTAGCATGATAGTTGAATTATTAAAACGAATCAGATTATTCTTATTAGACTTTGTTTGCATTTTTTTCTCGAAACTCCCTTTTTCAGATCGATGGAGATGGTATCTAAAAAATGTGTTTTTTCACATTTTGTACACATCTTACTAATAACATAAAATTCAAATGTAGCCATCGAGGATTACTAATTTATAATAAAGTGAAATGGAGATTTTTTAGGAAACATAGCATATCTTAGACTTAGAATATACAAATAGAATTAATGACAGTTCAATGGACTAATTTTATTTTTAGATATTACGTCATTTAACAAAAAAATACTTTACTTATTCATTTCATTCAAACCCTGACGACATATAAATTCTCAGGCAAACGAATGGAGGATCTGCAAAGGCGTCCTTAGCTGGCTGGTGGAATCAGAGATGACCACAAATAATGTGGTGAGCTGTATGAGAACTGGAGAACAGTTCGTACTGAAAGAAAACAAATATATAAGCAGATGAAATGTAAATACTCGCATACATTATTTGAATTATTTATTATTTATCTTACACAACAATGAAGATATCAGATTCTCTCTAATATCTAATTTTGTACCCAATTATAATGTATCCTTGTAAAGGAAGAGAAAATAAAAAATCAAACATCACAGAAACTCTGAAATTTGGATATTTTCGTCAGTTAGCTGGTACAACTTTTCAACTCTATATTTGGTGAAAAATATCCTGAAAAGCCTTTGACTGGCACAGACGGATGGAAATTTTGAAGTTTTCATTTATTTTGTCTCTGTACGAAGCTCGTGTTTTTGTACAATTTTTCATAATTATTATTGAGCTCAAAGGAATATTTTGTGGACACGCTTCGTGGAAACTGCGGCTTTTGAAATATTTTTGGTATTCATAAATCCCTGCCACACAAAAAGCTCAAGCATTATATTCTCATAGACTATATTAAAATTGAAGAGTTTAATTTCGATTCAAATTATTTACTCCTTCATTAATGCACAATGATTTTGTGGTGACAATATTGTTATAAAATGTTCCTTAAATAAAAAAATAAAAAAATTAATTCACATTTATTTAAAATATAATGTAATTCGAGAGTTATTATATCAGGTTAGCAATCATATGAAAAACTTTTTTTTTTACATGGAATTTTTATTTTTAAAACCATTTAACTCACACTTTTCGTGTTTACTTTGGTTTTATCCTATCCTTATCCTAATAATTAATATTCTATTACTTTCTTTTATAAACGAATTGATGTAATGGGTAGCTTTAAAATAAACAACGAATATTAGGAATTTATATTGGATTCTCTCAATAAAGGTACAGGTATATTATAATTGAGTTATACACAAATTGGATTCTATCCTGAGCATAATATTTTATAAATGGAGTGTTTAGAATTTTGAAATATTTGGCAATTCTCAATATGAATACAGGGGTATTCATTGCTCTATTTTGTAATATATATATATATATATATGTTAAATCAAAGGCTTTCACGGGTACAATATGTGTTAGTTCTAACTACTTTGGGGGTAACCCGCGTCAAATTCTGGTCGTCAGGACCAGTCGTCTGCCGACGTTTCGAACAGATCTCACTCTTTATCTTCAGGGCGCCTTGCCTTTTCAACATTGTATAATGACGATAATAAAGTAAATATACGGATTACTAGAAGCCGAGCAAAACTCATTAACGGCGTCGCTGGAGAAACCCACTCCTCCACAAAAATATAGATATATATACATAATAATACATGAAAAAACTTAAGCATCAAAGAGCTCACACAGATTCGGTATATATATTTTTTTAGATTATATTCCTAAGTCAAAAATTTTCTCCACAATACGTTAAAATTTCTCGAATGTACTAAAAGATTATCTAAATCTATTTTTCTCTCCCTTAAAAACATTTGGAATATTTTAAACACCGTTTGAAACCCCATCATGTGATGTGATGATCCACGCTACATTGATTCCAAAACAAAATGCTTTCAGGGGAGGTAATTTATTTTTTAAGTAGTACCGAGAGTAATATATTTTTCTTAGGGTACTATACAAATAAAAATTGATTTATTTTCAATATATTACTTTGTTGTGACCTCAATTACCTATTTTTTTCGGGACTTTAATTAACTAGCATGAAGCATACAAATGACTAAGTAATTACTTTGCAGAAATTAAATGTAATATTTCCATCTTTATGACGTAATTTAATAATATGCAGTATGCGCAAAACATGTTATAAAGCGCTAAAATTTATTTACATAATTGCATGTTATGTTAACTACTGCTATTCCATTATTGAAAAACACAGGCATGTATAGCTATATATGTATAACGCACATCTGTTTAATAATATTGAATTGTTTTTTATATGTAGAATGTAGATAGTGATGAAACATATTTTTCAATTTTCAATATCCAAAAAATGTATGAAATAGGTAGGTACACAAATCAATACCTACTGTATTTTTGGAGTATTGAGGACATACTATGTAAAATTCATTGCATTACTAAACAAGAAGTAGTGATGAGAAGACAATCTATGATTATGATTGGTAATGGGTAATTGACTTAGATTATTGTTTTCTAGTGTACAAGTTATTACTTTCCAAATTACGAATAAACTTATAGTAAATTCTGAGACAGTCGGCCGTATTCTGAAAATAGCTATATTGCTATTTTTGTATCTTGTCATTTATTTTATAACGCCGTCAATTTTGATGTTTTAAGTTTGAAAAGTTTGAAATAAATTAATGCAATTAATCAGAAAGCTATAAAACGTTTGTTTTCACAAATTATGAATAACTTGACGTTTGTTTACGTTTTAAAGGTTTACGATTGATTGAATTCATTAATTGCAAACCTGTCAAACATAAAACGTCAACATTGACGGCATTACAATGTTATACAATAACCGTGAAATTACCCTTATAGAAATATTGCTATTTTCAGAATATGACCTAGTGATAGTTTTCGTATTAAAATCTGCTCATTTTTTACTGTTTTACTTATAGGTCCTTAATTTTTACATCGTGTAGTGTTTTATTCAATTAATTTTCGCTGTATATTTTTTATTTATAAGTTTTATTTTTATAATATGCTGTAGTTATGTATTTTGTAATGTGTACTGCCTTTATGATTGTTGTTTAGATTGCTTTCTTGTATACTTTTTTATAATTATTTAATCTTTACGGATGTCTCTTTGTTTTTTACGTTTTTTACGTGCTATGCACCGTGTGCGTACAAATAAATAAATAGTTCTCGGCATAATGTGGGAAATTTTTTTCTTGTTTTCTTTATTTAATTCCCATAAAGTTTTCAACATTAATTAAAAAAATATTGTACACTAAATGATTATGATTATTTAACTTTATTTTTAACATTATTATACTTACTAAACACGCATGTTGAGAGATATTGATTTTAAAATTACAGTTAGATACTTATCATTGCTACAACTATAAATTCCAATCACTCAATCATAGTCATGATCACAGTTACAATCACGGTTTATCTCATAACTAATAATAAGCTTAAAGTTAATATTTAATAATGTAAACATTTTATCTTAATTAGACAAATATTTTACACTTCAAACTTACATATTTTACGTTAAATATTGCTGATATCATTTAATAAACAATATTGCTAGGCTATGATATAGTGGTATACTCAACTTTTATAACTTACTCACAGAATTAAAGACTATTGATAATTACAATAAATTAATGTATATGTTTAAGTCCTACTTCAAGAATATGCAATAAATATTGCCACATCTTTTATATACCAACCAATAAATTATTTTCATCTTTTATATACGTATAATTCTCATTTTCAACGATTATACTACCAATATCTTGTACTCTTTTCCTACTTAAAAAAAATTACATTTGTAATTTGAATTTCAAAATTTTTATTTTATTGATATATTTTTTTTCTTTGTACGTGGTTATCTCTCACCACACACAATAAATAACCTTGATTCTTTATGGTGAGGTATAACATATATAATAAGTTGATTATTAATATCTATAAGCTATCATTGTTGTAAAAAAATCATACGTAATTTATCTATTAAATAAATAAATTAAATAAAAAAGTCATGTAACAACCCTCCAAAAAAGCACGTGAGACGATTGATGATATATGTATATTTCAAATATGTACATCCTTATAAAGGCATTTGAATAAATTTTATTGACACTTGCATTTCATTTTATTCCGGAATGGAGAGGGAGTGCTGGTCGTTGCGGAAAATCAACCCTTCAAAAAGACATCACATAAAAAGAGAGGAAATAAAACGAAAACACAAAAATACCCCTTCTCAAAAGGAGGCATCATTTGAGGGCCATAATCGTAATTCACTTCAATATCAAAATGCATTTATCGTAGGAAATTTCATGAAAAGCTAGAAAAATAACAACACACTTGTGAGTTTTAATTTTCCTTTGCTTATTTTTTTGCAGTAAAGATATAATAATGAAATTCATTAAAAAATATATTTTTATCAATGATATTGTTAATGTAATTGACATCAATTTTGTAAACCTAGATTATTCATGGTGATTATTAAAATGTATATCATCATCATCATTCTTGGCACGGGTCTTGGCCTCCTCAATAATTTTCCTCCAATCATCTCGGTCTAGTGCCAGCTCTCTCCAGTTTCGAAGCTCTAAGGCAGAGATATCTTTGAGGACGTTGTCACTCCATCTCAATTTTGGCTAAAATGGATATATGATGGACAAATGGATCTGTTATCCATGAAATGTTATGGATCTGTTAAAATGGAGAAGAATATATATTATTGTCACGAGCGTCTAAAACAACAAGAACTACAAACAATCGAATTCTTTCGAACATTCTGGATGAATTTAGAATTAACTAGACTGTTCCGGAAGCTTTGAGATGTTTCTAAATCTCGAACGGTTATAAGTTGCGCGCAGACGTGCGGCAACAACAGTTTTGTTGTAACGTTTCAGCAATTACACAGAAGCAATCCCAGAAACCAGCAGCGAAATACCAGCTACATAAATTAGGAGAGTACCTAATTAGCATTCAGAAATAAGTGCGACCACAGTCGTGTGAATTCTCTGGAAGAACGAATATAAAGTGTTTCATAGACAAGTGATTAGTGCGAAATAATCGTAAATTTATTTTTATTATTTTTACATTAGATACATAATAATGTTTTTTTATGATAAATTAAATCTTATCTTATAAAAATGTTATTACATTTTAAAGATATTATACTCCCCATAATACGAGCCAAAGCTCGAGCTTATGGGGAGGAGTATTTACAATCCAAATTAAAGTACAAAAGCAGAAATCATTTAGAAGTAGTAATTTTTATTATGCAAAAACCATATGAGACATGTGGACAATGTTACAATGTTACAATTGTCTAAAATCAACGATTTGATTTTTTTCTTAAACTGTTCGTATTTTGGAATGCTTTTTTCTTCAAATTTGTTTTGCGACAACAACGTATTGTACCATTTAACTATTGTGATGTTGTGCCATGGTGGTTCTTAAAGTTGGTATCTTTATTTTCCCCTTTTTTCTATGTCTAATAATAGTGATTCATTTAAATTCGTATCCAGTGACTTAAATTAATTAATAAAAACTGATGTACCTATGTAAAAATATACGTCTGTCTAAAAGTCGTATTTCAATGAACTCACTGCATGCGCCTGCTATAAAGTACTGTGGACTAGCTTTTATACGCCCTGCAAAAAATGACATTGCATACGATTTCCCACATATAATACTGTTTCTGTACCCTGTCGTAGGAAATTATTTTTTTATTTAATAGATAAATACATTTTTTTACAATAAAGATAGTGACAGTTTTTACAATGGTATTTTTATTTATCTTCTACATGATATTTTATATTTTAAATATTTAAATATATACTGTGTACCAATATATAAGAAGAAAAAATAATAATATGCGATAATCGTAATGCAATTGCGTGATACAACAGTAAAATTAAATAAATGAACGTCGTTTTTAAAAACTGTAACGAAAATCTTTTCCTCGTTCAACATATTTCACCACATCCAGGCACCGCGACGGGTTAATGGTTCGCTTCATTATTCATTTAGGTACCGCTGCACTCAAAGGGTTAATGCTGTACCTTAGTCGATATTGTGGATTATAGTACATAGGACGCTAAAGCCGAACAAAACTACAGGATCACTAATAAACTACATACCTACATTATTATAGCAGTAATAAATGATAATTTATTCGAGGCATGACAGATTTTTTTAATACACTGTATTTTATATATTATTAAAACACATACATACATTTTAAGGCTTCTATCTGTGATTGTGGCTTCAGCGTTTCTAGGAATCTAATCCTTAAAATTATCTAATTATCTGCGAAGATGATAAGTAGATTTAAGTATACGAAAAATGTAAAATCAATTATTAAAACTAGGATAAGAGAGATGGGTCGATTATTTATTGGGACAATCATCCAAACAAAGTGACAATTTAAATGTCATGCCAGGTTTCATTTTGTATTAAGGGGTTACGTCATCTCGGCGCGGCGTCCTGAAAAATAGGTATAAATTTTTATATTTAATAAATTTTTTTAACGCAGTCATTAAATATAATAAAATACTGTTTATTTTACAGATAAACATTATTTTTAACAGTATTTTTATGAATAATTTACAATGTTAAAAATTGAAAAAAAAAATGGCGGAGATATAAGCCAACAATTAGAGCCCTATTTTAAAAATCTTCGTTGATGGTGTATATGATTTCTCTGCTAGGCATTATTTAAAACACAAAATCAATTTTTTTCTTGTTTAGAAGGGTATGTATTGTAATGACACCTGTTCGAAAAAAAAACTTAAGAAACTTAAGTCACACTTTAGACAATATTATGAAAAATAACTGTTGTAAATTTCAACCAAATCGGTTAAGTAGATCGGGATATATCGTGTACACCGTTTTTAAAAAAGTAGTTTCGAGAAAAACGCAAAAGAAAAAAAATACGACGTCGGCGACTTAAAATTGAATATTTAAGCCTTTAATCTGCGATTCCTGGAACATACATGAGGTATTGTTCTATTATTACTGTGATGTCCTCTAATTCTTTTGGAGCTGCTCTTTTCAATTTCCTGGCCTCTTTAGTCTCCTGTTGAACTTTTATGTTAGCTTTGGTTAACTCTGATGCGCTCACTTTTAATAAATAATTTAATACTTTAAATATTTTAAAAAGTATAAACAATTTAATTGGCAGAGAATTTTTTTTTTTTTAATTTCAAGGTGGCGTAACCCCTTAATGTAACCCTGATTTTATGTAAACTATGTTATTTGTGACAGACTAAGGCAAAGTTTACAGTTTAAATGAAAATTATAAACTTTGCCTGCCTCAACACAGAGTTTTCTAGTGAGACAGGCATGGTAAAACTACACCTAAAACGAATGTATGTATTGTTATAGCATTGAAATAATTTAAATAAATAAATAATAGTAATTACATATTACTTAATTGTGTAAACTTTTTATTATATAATTCTTTAGAATATTTCTTTAATAATAGATAGTTTCAAATTTAATATTATTTATACTGTACACTCTTATTATCTTTGCGTAAAATTTTATTCTATTTTTCTCTTTACTATATTCATTTTTTATTTGTTTGCTTATTGTTAGTTTTTTAATTGCTGTCCCACATAAATGCATTATAATTATCGCATATTAGTTACATTTTTCTTCTTATATACATTTATTTACTACTTACTATTTAATACATTATAATGATACTCGTCTCCTACTCAAGAGTTGTATTACTCTTGTAGAAGAGAAATACTATTGCTAAAAAAACTGTCGCTATCTTTACTGTAAAAAAAAAAATTATAAAAATAAAAATAAAAAATAAAAAATGTAAAGATAGCGGACATCATTTTAATAATTTTTGAAACGCCCTATGAGTTCACCAGCCGTGGTATTATAACCCTTTGAGTGCCACCGTAATGGCGGCCAACGGGTTATTACTCGCTCCGTAGTTAGTTAACGCGAGGCCTCTTTGTGAATACTGAATGGAACTGTCAAACGGAACCGTGGGTGGTACATTGGATGAGGATGGATATAATGTTATTAAAGTGGGAGACTCCGCGCAGACATCCAGAAGAAGTGATGGTTAATCCATTATTTAGATGAAGAGGTTCATAGGACGTCATGCGCGCCTTAAATTAGCAACGAAACTAGTGGATTGGCAAAAAAGTGCCGCGAAACAAAAATCCATTAATTTATCATGAATTATTTGCCAATAAAGAAAACATCAAGATTCTACAAGTGTTGAGTACAAAAGCGAAAGCAGCTATGTCCAAAAAAATTAAATATTTTGAATGCAGCCACCAAGGATCACTCATTTAAAATGTATATACTAATTTAAAGATTTTATGTATCTAACCGTTCCAAAATCATGTTTCCTATACATTTGTAGGCTATATTTCCTATAACATCTTTAATTCAATAGGTACATTATAAATTAGTACTCCTCGATTCAAATTCTTTTGAATATTGCTGCCTTTGCTTTTACACCCCACGAGTGATGTAAAACGGGGCAATGAGACTTATCTTAAAAAAAGTAAATACAACAGAGCTGACAAAATGAAACGAGCACTAAATTGGATTGAAATCAAAAAATATTATTCATTTTAAAAATGTAAGAATATTGATGTGACATTTATTCCGGGTTTTCGTCTCATTTGAAAATTTAGGTATACGACTGAATTATATTTTTTTCATCCGATAGAATGCGTAAGGCTTGTTCTATATGATATTTAATTTCTATAGAATGTTTTGTTTTCGTTTAATCTGTATCCCAGGAGGATTATTTTATCTATTCTTTCTAGTCTAAACTATCTATGTATAGGCCACCATCATCCGTCTCTGATCTGATTTGAAGAAAGATGATAAAAAGTTATGCGGAACGCGACGGCTTAGCCGAACAACATTCCAAAAAATGCGTTCTAGAAGCATTTTCAACAATGACGGGCCGTATGGATAATTTTTTCTTTGTGATTTTTATTAATAATATTCATGCCCTCCTAAGACATTCAGAAATTATAATTTTCACTGATGGAGTGAAGATATACCGACAAATCAGAAATTTCCAAGATTGCCTAAAACTGAATATATTTACAGAATACTGCAATAGAAATGCTTGACCTCAATATTAAAAAATATAATTATATTCGATTTACCAGAAATAATAAATATTTTCATTTTATTATAGTATATCGTCAAACAATTTCAAAGAAGTATCTGAGATAAGAGACCTTGGGATCATTCTCGATAGTTAGAAGACTTACATCCCTCATACAGACTCGGTAGCTCTTTAAGAATCCCACTACTATATTAAATTATTCAATACATATGTACGGAGCACTCTGGAATATTTGTAATCCCCAATATTTGGTGCATATTAATAGGATTGAAAGATACCAGAGAATTCTCTTAAAGTTCTTGAGTCGAAGACAATTGAATCATCCAATACCTCTCCTACACCCATTGAAACATAGAAGAGAATAATCGGACATAATGTATTTAATAAAATTAATCTCTGGCAAAACTAACTGTCCATATCTACTGAAGATTAGCAGCAAGATCCCAAAGTATTCAATACCACAGTTGCATTATTTTTCAATTCCGAAATATCGTCGAGATCGCAGGGGAACACCTAATTTTACGAGCAAGTAGGTCTTGTAACGAGCTAATGAACCGCACAAGTATTGATGTATTCAATAAGTTCGAATACTTGTAAATAGGTGCTTTAAAAGTTATTTGTATTTATTATTATGTGCTTATTATTTTTCATATTTCGTTTTTCACTATTTTCCTGTCTCGCTGTTGGTTAGCTTAGTATTTTAGGATTTGAAATTATATTGTTACAGGAGGAGTTACATTAGGAGGCATTCGTAATTGAGTTCCAGTTAAAATAATTCAAGATTTTGTTGTGTTATTGAAATTGTTAACTTGTGAATACTCCATATTAATAAATTAATAAATTATGTGCATTCCCAAGAGAACTGTTTTGAAGGAGATCAGATTCAGTATAGCGTGTACGAATATGATAATGTGTTTCTGCCTACCGAAGGTTAGATATTTTTTGGACACAGTGGTATGGATTACAGCAGTCACGTTGCAACCCCACCCGTACCTGCATATTTAAATATGGGCACGTGCCACGCATAAATGTTAAATTCATATATTAGAGCAGTCTGATACATAATGTTTAAAAAGCGTCAACCCCATTGCGCAATCCAATACCACATTGTCCGAGCGAAGGCCCGCAAGTGTAAGAAAGTAAATACCCTTGGATTTGGCCTGTAAGAGGATTTCCTCCGATATTTAATACGGCCCGGTGACCCGTCACCAGGTGACTTAATTTGATTAGCCGCGCTCTTAAAGTGTATGACTTCGCGATTCCGTGTCTTTGGCCCTTTTGACTCGCGTGAACTCGAAAAAATGATAATATTGGATGTGTGATAAAAAATGTACATGCAACACCTTATAACGAATGATCCAGGTGAAATTAATAAGAATTTTAGATTAGATCAAGACCAATTGGGCAGTTATCTTAAATTTACATTCCAGTGATTAAGAGGATAGTGATCATATTTTATTTTATATTTTAAAAAGCATTAACAATTTAAGATAAAAGGCATAGATAAAATATTCTGCATAAGGAAAGTACATAGTTCTCAAATTTTTATAAATGCTCATTGCGTGAATTTAATATAGGCATAACTGTAAAACAATCAAAATCAAAATTAGTATACCATAAATGAAGTAAGAAAGCGTTATAAGAAAAGAAAAACTTGTAAGAAAGAAAAACGAAGGATGAAAAAAAATATAATGTTGAGTATACACTTGCTAAGTTTTCTTAGTAACGTACCTACTTTTATCACCAATAATTAATTATTAATTATATTATCGTTTTATTAATTATTTAATAATTTATAATAATATGTTTCTCATGTGACGCTGTACCTGGAGAAATAAAAGATAATTCACTTACTTAACATTTTATTGTCACCTGTTGTTCTTCTTCTTCTTCTTCTGATGCCATATCTTACAATTTGTCTGCACATCACATCTGATGACGGCCCAGATACTCCTCTATAATAAGGATGTGTGCATAATTTAATTATAAAAAATTAGACCATAATATATAATAATAAAACATGAATCTAAAAACTTTTTACTCCCTTTATATTAACTCGTGGCGTCTGCTTGCTTGCTTGTCGTCGAAAAAACTTTGGATCGATTTTTAACCCTTTTCCCGTGATCCAATCGAGCTGAAACTTTGCAAGTAGACTCATGGCAACGACCAAGTAGATCTATCAAATTTTCGTTAAAAAATAATTATTATTATAGTATGATTTTGGATTTTTCAAATTTTGAATGGATTTTTCAAATTGGAATTATTACAAAAGTTTGATTACTACAACGGCGGCCTGATAACGTCACGGAATATATAAAATTTGAATTACTTCGTCGGTAGGTATTATAGGTATTTCACTACGAATTTCGAAAATTTATGACAATTGGTTCACAGATGAGAGCACACTTCGGTTTTTTTGGGAAGAAATCAAATAATAAAGAGATATTTTTAGAGATTTTTGACATAGATATCTGTCTAGACATGTATCATTTTCAGTCAATCAATTATTTGATTACATTATGGTAAACTTAATTTACAAAGAAAGGGAGTAAAATAAAAACTTGGTTTTCATGGGTTAGTTTTTTTAGACGTCTAATTTTTCATTTGAATTTTAAATACATGTATGTATAATAATGACTGTCTCTTGGTGACTCAGTATTAATATCACATATGAGTGGAAAATCTAATCAGTTGGCCCGACATTAAAATTTTTTAATGGTCAAGTTTAATTTCTGAACTCATAATATAAAGTGCAACGCCTCTAGGAGAGTGAGGTAACATTATAATGCACGTGGGTACCGACACAAATAACGGCTCGTTTACAGCTACAAGACATTAAGGAAGTTTCACACCTGGCCGGTAGTCGTAACTGATACTTCCCGTCCGCACATCATTCCAAACCATTGTAAATGATACAACCTTAAAAAAATCTATGGTCAAGAAATCCTACAAAACATTGTAAGTCATTTTATAGTGTAAAGGAATTACACGGTTATTTCACTATGCATTAGAATGATTTATCCTTGACGTTGAAAGGGATAATGTTTTTTTTTGTAAAACTATTTTTTCTTTCAGCAAATCACTTCCGAATGTATTCAATTGACCACTGAGGGATAATTTGTTCCGGACAGAGGCCATATAATGTCTTCATTTTAACAAGAAAGGTAACAATGCGGATTCTTAATATTGGACATTAATGATATTGCATTATTATCATTTTCCTTCAATGAAATAGTGGATTGGGCGTCTCATGGAGAAGGCTTTTGTTATAGCAGTGCCAATGTTAATTAATTTGATATAAATTATATTTATTTATGATATAAGAAACCCGAAACGGCTACGCATAACATAATGGAAGTTTAAAAAAATATATGCAGGTATTAGTATTTGATTTTTCATTTCAATATAGATAAATCGGAGTTTATTGGATAAAAGACATTTAAATGACGGTACTTTTCGTAATAAAAAATGTACTTAGGTTTTCACGCCCGTTCAGAATCTTCTGTGTATAGTTTTCTGGGATATTCTGCCGTGTATATGACATATACAAGGCAGAATATCTCAGAAAACTATACACAGAAAAAAATATAAATTGTTCGAAAAAAAATTGTTTGATAATAATGGTTCAAAAATAAAAAATTTCGAAAAAAATTGAAAAAATGATTAAAAAAATACTTTTTCAAAAAAAAAAATATTGTAAAAAAATTTCGGACGTTAAACTAAGTTACGCGGGCGTAAGGTCGGACAGACCGACAGCGAAATTATTATAATTGGGATTGGGATTTTTAAAAAAAGATTTTTTGAAAATGTCAAGTTTGCGCATTCACTGAAGAGACAACATACCAAAATCGTCTTAGGTATCTTTGTTCACTTATTGAATCCTCCATTTATCAATTTATTTATTTCTCCATACACATTACACGCACAAATAATTACGATATACAATTAATTTCGATGATAATAATTACAATCAAATGTTTTTTACAATTCCATGTCAATCGTGCACCGATATTATTGATTATAAATTATAAATGATTATAAATAATTAAGGAAAAGTTACAGAAGTCTCACAGAGTCGAAGCTATTTATACATGAGAAAAGTGGATGGAAGTCTCACATACGATGGCTCAGGGCTTACAACTTGCATGAGCTGGCTTGAGTAATCACTCTACATAATGCAACGTTCACCAATTCAATCGTAAGAACATCCACACATTATCAAATTTTTTAAAGTTTTATATATAGTTCGAATCAAGAACATATATTGCACTGGCCTCTGCTAGAGACATCTGTTGTTATTTTTTCCTCATTTACAAGTTAGTATAGGTACATAGATTCGCAACTGGTAATGATACCTCCGTAATTTATTTTTCAAAGTGGAGCTTTTTTTAGCAATATTCCTTATTAACGTACGTATGATATTCTTTCTAATCATTACACATCTACTAGAATACGTCTGAAAATCAATATTTTCAATTTTTAACTCCTATCATGTACCAGCACAGCATATTATATTTTTAACAATATTTTGATATGAAAATATGTTCTAAAAACACAGTTACTGGATTTGGTCCCCAGAGGGATGATTAATTTTTTTATTTTTTATTTATTTATTTATTTATCTTCATCTTGTTACATGACAGGAGATGGAGCCGCTCATCTCACTAGGGAGAACCTGTGCCGAGATGAGCAGCTGAACAATATAGTTAGAACAAAAAATAATAAAGATATACAACAAAATACTATATAACTATAAAATTAATTAATTAATTAATTGAGTATATAAATATAAAATGTGGATAATAAGAACAGAATTTACTGTAAAATACAAAAGCAATAGTGAAAGTAGAGTAATATATATAAAAATCATATGCATGGATAGTAACAAAATGTATATATAATAGCACAGTTAAAAGTATATTTAGGTATGTACCTATATAAGAGAATTAAATGAATGTTTGTGTAAATTAAATAGTGATAAGAAATTATAATTAATTATAGAAGTCTCACAGAGACGAAGCTATTTATTTATTAATTTATCCTTAATTAATTAATCATCCCCAGGGGGACCGAAGCTATTTATTTATTTATAGACGACAAATTAACTTTAAAATAACTTTTTAAAAAAATAACTTTAAAATCGGGATATATTTAGTGATTAATAAAATCTTACCAGGTATTGTATGAGAAAATAAACTGGTATAAATTTGTGTGGTAAGGATCCGGTGCGTAAATCATATTTTTAATTGGCAATGTTTGCTATGACCACGTGCGAGCTGAGGGTGGGTCCACGGAAATGCATATTTGAAGGGAAGGTAAATATGAGGTGCAGTCATTTTGCTGATGTTATGCCTCCTTTTAGGAAGACCATATCGAAAAGCCATTACGGTACCCACCGGTAAATATTACTTTAATATAAAAAAAATCTTATAAGGGTTCATATTATTTCACAATTTATGACAAACTTTTATTTTTACTCCCTTTATATTAACTCGTGGCGTCTGCTTGTCTTGTTGTCAAAATACATAATCCTTTATGCAACAATATTCATCATTAACGCTATCAGACGGCGCAAATAATAATAAGGTATAAATATGAATGTATAATTCTGTATGTAACAACGTCCGTCACTAACGCAACAAAGATGCTAAACTATAGGTACAATAACGCAACAAAGATGTTCCACTATAGGTACTACATAGCGCTGTTATCACGGCCTTGACTTGCAGCTGTTTAATTCATTTTTGATGCGTTATAAAATAATCGGTATTTTTGGAGCGATAACATTAAAATATACTTTAAAACAATTTTTTGAAATAATATAAGTATAAACAATTTAAATAAAACTGACAAAAATGATCTCTCTCGTGGTCACCCTCGTCTCCGCGGCTGTCAGACGAGTCTCGCGTCTCCCACCTCCGGGACCCGGGGATGGAAAAGTCAACATTTCCGGGAAAGGGTGACCTGTGACTGTCAAAACACATTAAGGGATGCTGGGACCTCTCAAGCGGAGTCACCGGGAGGAAGAGATGACCTCTGGAGTCACGCGACATTAGCCCGCCGCTAATGGCGGAGGAGGATGCAAAAGGACCACGTGGAAATGAGAAAAAAAATGCACGTGTGCGACACTTAAATCCGCGGCTATTTTTATGCTGATGTGCTGAGGTTTGGTTTGAAATTGAGCGCTTAGATATTAACGATTTTCTTGTACAATTATTTTGTAGGGAATAATTTTGTAAATATTAGAATATTAGAAAAGATAGATAAAAATCTATAGAATTAGACCGTTACAACACTACATAACGTTTTCTACTCCTAGTATTCATTCCGTGAAAATACCTAATTCTTCCTGGCACTCTGTTATACCTAGTTTTAACCAATTCCAATTTTAATACAATTACATTTTTTGCATGTCATCTAGTGTATAAGTAATGGTAAGTAAATAAGATTTTAGCCAATAATTTGTTTTGTAAAATAATTTTAATGTGTGAAGCGCCCCGACATAAATACCTACTCACGAAATCGGCGATACATAAATTATACAAATATTTTTATTATTAGAAAGATTTTATTATAAATTTGCGTAGTTTTATGGTATTTTTAACAAATTATATATAAATAAAATGACGCATTAATTTTTTTTCATAATGGCTTTATACGCGTATTTCTTTATACATACATATATATTTTACAAGGCGTCTCGTACTAATAAACTTCAGGGAAGTCATTTTCATTAAATTTGGAATAAAAAAAATTAAAATGTCAACAATTACCTACGGAGATAAGTGACAAAGTTTGTATTTTTTTACATTAATTCTGGCTTGTTTTTTGTAAAACGTTAAAATATCATAAAAGTAATTTATATTGAATATTAAAAATTCATTCGCTTTGATTCAAGTCAAAAAAATTTTTTTTGCACCTAGCAGAAATTTGCAAAATAATATGTTTGCAAGTTTTTTTTTCATTATATTTTAATTTTATTAATATGGACAAATTTTATTAAGTTAACTGTAGTGACGGTCCCACGTTTTACAGAAAATAAATCCAAAATATAAAAAAAAATACAAACTTTGATGTCGCATGTCGCATATAATCAAAATTGAATGAAGTACCTACATAGTCTCCCCAAAAAAAATTTCTACTAACTAAAAAGCATTTTATTAAAATGAATCTTTTTTCTGTTTTTTAAATATTTTTAAATAACGGTGCATATTAAAAAAATACATTTTCATTAAATAAATTGAATGGAAATTGAAAATGAGAATCAGACAAACATCATTAATATTCTCAAAGAATGAAGTCCTTCTGTACTGAACTGCGTACATTTTTATTTACTCGTTAAAAAGTTATTTGCGGTTTCTATGAAACACAATACGGTACTAAAGGACAGCCACCGCAGCACGTGTTTGTTCCGAGCACACGTGGGCAGGGGTGGGTTACCTAGTTCCTGGTTCCTGGTACCCGATGCCTGATGTACCCGGGCGGTGGACACCTCTGGACATCACGGAAACCACAAACAGCGTGATGAGAATCCAGAGGTACAAAACCAAATTTCTCTTAAAACAAATTTAATTAAAAATATTTATACATCAAACGAACGCATTCTTACTGTGAAGTTGTAAATTTTCAGAATAAAATTTTGTGAATTTTTTAAACAAATTTATTAATCAATTAGAAAAGACATACAGAGAAATCAAATCAACGATAAAATATTTTCTTCTTCTTAAACAACAAAATAATTTTGTGGTGACATTATTAATATAGGTAATTAATAAAAATATTTTAGCTGCTACCAGGATTCAAACCAACGGATCCCCACTCTATCCGAAAATGGCGCGTTATCCAATTTCACCACAATGACCTAGTATATTGCAGTCAATTTTTCGACCAAATCTGTAGTATTTTTTTTATTAATTTGTGGTGGCCCAAGACACGTACACACACACACCCGTGCAATGAGGTACCGCATATGCTGACATCGAAGTACGGCAGGCCGTCGCCCTCGATACAGAAGTTGAAGCAAGATCGCTGAGCACAGCAAACAGGCGACAATGTAAGCCGGGCCAATGACCGAGTACAAAGGCAATGTATAGCAGAGGGCATGGACTATTGGAGTGAGGAAACGCACCTTGCTGATCTAGGCTAAATACCCACACGCGCGGCCGAGTAAAGAGGAAATCATAACACCCCGATTCCTTTGTTCACGATCACTATATAAACGGTAGTCTCCAGAGCAGACCATCTCACTCCAGCGGGGCTTCTCTGATACAGCGGAAGCCCTCGACGTCATACCTTCGAACTTCGCGCCTTTCAGTTGTAATCATTGTACACTACTGTATTCTTTATAACTTGTGTTTTGTAATCAAATAAATTCTGTCGAACCATCATGGCTTTTACATTATCAACCACAGCAGAGATCTCCGACTCTGAAACGGAGTGGTAACCCTGAAGTTCAAAACTACATCCAAAAACCACCTCCAAAATAATAATAATTCAGTACTCGTCAGTAATGTTATTTAATTCAATTTAATTTTATATAATGTTAATATTTAAACGGATGCACGGTTGGCGACGCCGTCTGGAGCCGTTACACAATCGGACATCGGAACGAGAAAGCCACAAAAAGCGTATTTAATTTAACAACCTCCATATAAATGGTCTATCCATTTCCTCACGTCACGTGGATACGTTTGAGAGAGGCTAAAAAGATGAAAAGAGACAGAACTCGTGATGAGTGAGGCAGGGGGGGGGAGCTCAAAAGATGGCATCACTTGTAACGCCATTGCATTGTTGGCTCATCTGCCGGCCGATTTGTGTAAAGATACAGGCATGTATCGGGTCGGCGTGGCCCAAACTGGAAAATTATTAAAAAGTTTTTTTAATTAATAAAAGACAAGAACCTAAAATGAAAACACCAAATTAGCCAAAATTGGAAAATTATTATTTTTTTTTTTTTTAATCCTTTGTCATTATAAAACTTACCTCCAGTTTACCACGCTATAGTGCAATCTAATCTTTAATACGCTATAATCAACTGGTAAGCGCACGTAAAACAATTCTACTCCCGATTGAAATCGTATATCGTCTAATTATCAAAATAATATTAAAAAAACGAATGGATCATCCAACACACCTTATATTTGAAGAATTTTAACTGTTGAATTTTATTGATCTAGTCCGGAGAAACACAAATATTTAAAGAAAAACATAAGCGTAGTTATTACAAAAAAAATACCAACCAAAATAATCACAGGCTTTTTTAATCAATAATCATATAAAAATTAATATCCATCTCATTAAAACTTAATCGTTCATACATTCATAAAAATAATACAAATTCAGCATGATGCTCCTCTTCTAAACACAAGCGCTCGCTTCTATAGAAGAGAATCATCCAATATCTACATAAAATTGTAATACAAATAAAAATGTTATTGTTTTGAATATCATATGTATTATGAATTCCTTTACATCAATATATCAACTATTAATTACTCTATTGGGATATCTTTCAAGAGGCTTTGGTGTGAAATTCTCTGCAATGAAAACCCTGCTTTTATAGATTGAGTGAATAGAAGGCAGATCGGGCTGCAAAATCCCATCTTCTGAGGTCGCCCAGGTGAATATTATTAACTACTAATCTTTTTTTTTTATTCAAGTGATACATAATATATATCTTTCCTCATGTCTATTCATGATCTTTAAGTTTTTGGAATCCTTTATGAAAGATCAAATTAATTAATCAATTAGAAATACATACAGAAAAATCGAATCAACGAAAAAATATTTTGGCTCTTATTGGGATTCGAACCCAGATCACCTAGATTTCCGGGCAGGTAAGCTACCAATCGCACCACATCAGCCTGGTATTTTTAACGTAAATATATTTATCGACCTTATCTGTACTTATCTGTACTAGAAGTAAGCTTTGGCGGAACACTATTTCGTTTTAAACATAATGGACAATTATTATTTTTTAATTTTATTTATCTTCATAGGTAAAGGAGCCGCTCGTCTCACTAGGAAGAACCTGTGTCGAGATGAGCAGCTGATATAGTGAGAACAAAATAATATAAATATAAAACAAAACACTACATAACTATAAAATGAATCAATTAATTGAGGATATAAATATAAAATGTGGGTAGTAAATAAAAAAATTGTAGAATATATTAATTCTTCCACAGTTTTTCTTCGCTTAAGTTTTTAAATTTCTTTAAAAATGCCTGCTATGGAAATTTTATATCCTAGGTTAACATTGTACATATATATTATCGCAGGAAATTGGCATTTCTTATTGAAGCAACCTCTTATGAATGTACTCAATTTTCTTAGGCAAAATATATCCTTGCTCCGTCACCCCTTTGGTCCACACTATTGTGGTCCGGTAACAATGCAAGTCCGCACATCACGTGACGGCTTATTTTAAACTCTTTAGAAATTCAGCATCAAAGACACCGCCAGGTATAAATCTTTGGCCAATTACACACTCCCCTCGCTGATGGGCGGAACCGAAGAGCTGCGCACCGTGACCGTCTATTGACGTGAGAGACAATCCGAACATGAGTCTGCTGGACCAGACGTCATAATCAGCGATTGACTAGCTCCATGGCGCAGTGGTTTAGATGAAACCTATCGCGGAAAGACGCAAATGCACCAATTTATGGTCTCCCTTCTTGAGTATCATTACAGTGCGTATCCATTAACAAAATAGTAACCTCTAGACATGCTCATCATGCCTAATCAGCTCAGTAAACGTTGGCTATCATCGTTTTGTTTACTGCAGTTAAAATGTCTTGGTAGATTTACCACAGATTCTTCAGCCAAGATGTTCTTCTTCCAGAGCCCCGATTTCCATCAATCGCTCTGCATTATGAATTGCAAGATCGGATACTTCATTAAACGCTTCTATATTTATCTCACACTAGCTGTTCGTTCCCGGCGTTGCTCGGGTTAAGGATTAAGTTGAAAATACATTTGTGGGGGGAATAAAGGTTTGATTCGAACGGTATGAATTTGCATCGAAAATATATCAGGGGGAAGAGAAAAGGTAAAAGGGAGGAAATATAGCCTATGTTACCTGCCGAGTCCTAAATAATAAGTTCCCAAAGTTTGAGTCCGATCGGTCGAACGGTATAGATTTGCATCGAAAATATATCAGCGGAGGGGAAAGGTTAAAAAAATAGGTGGGAAATGATGCACATGTTATCCGGCCAGTCTTTTACGAGTCCCGAGAATAAGTTTCCAAATTTTGAGTCCGATCAATCGAACGGCTCAGATTTGCATCGAAAATATGTCAGGGGAGGGGATGGGGCATAAGAATAGGGAGGAAATATCGCCTATGTTACTCGCCGAGTCCAAAAGAATAAGTTTCCAAATATTGAGTCCGATCGGTCAAACGGTACAGATTTGCATCGGAAATATGTCAGGGGTAGGAAAAGGGGTATGAGATAGAGGGGAAATGTTGCCTATGTTACCCGCCGGGTCCCAAAGTATGCAAAATTTGAATCGAATCGGACATACGGTGTGGATTTGTATAAAGAACGGACAGACAGACATTGAGTTTTATAGGTATAGATATAACATCTTTATAAGATCTTCATTCATTCAACTTATCTTAAGCATTTTTTAGAGCCACATCCCAAATGCTAGCAACATCTATTGTCCTTCTCACGAAGTAGTATAGTCATAGCATAGTCCCTTCAAATATATGAAAGGTTTTCAAATTTGAAACAACCTTAAAAAATTCATAATGTGTGGATGTTCTTACGATGGAATTGGTGATCGTTGCATTGTATAAAGTGATTGTAAGCCCTGTGCCATCCTAAAACAAGACTTCAATACACGTTTCTCATACAAACTGCTTCGTCTCTGTGAGACTTCTACAATTTATCTTAATTAATAAATATATTTTATTTATTGTCTACGTAATTTTTATAGTGTCTCATTTTCATTTGTACGAGGTGACGATAATATTAATGGAGTCAATATTTATGGCAACTAAATTATGGGTGTCCCCTGCACCCTTGTCGAGGTTCTATTTTTTAATTTACCCCTCGAACAAACCGCTAATTGCATTGTTCCTCAGTTCTTTGGGTAAAGTGTTATAGAGTCACGGGGCCAGGAAGGTGTGGCTTCTTTGTCCAAATTCTGTGGAAATTTTAGGAATTTTTAACATACCCATGACTGCATCAAGTGCGTGCCTCGCATTTTAACAAACATAGTCAGAATCGCCCCGGAACAAACTATTATAATATAATTTATATAAATTAATAATTAATTAATTTATATATATATTTTATTATAATATATTTTTTATGTAAGTGTACAAAGATAATAATTGTTTGTCATAGATAAATAAACAGAAAACATTTTTGAACATAGTTGCCTAAAGGGGGAAGACATTTCGAAAAAATAGATTTTTTAATTTTTGCATTTCCTTAAAGCTTGTGATTTTAAGAATGTCTGGTGAAAATTTCTAATAAAAATAACAGCGTTATAGCTGATAATAGTGGCATTTCTTTATTGATTACGCGCCGTGCCGTACGGCGCCGCGGTACACACAGCTAGCTGCCAGTAGGGCTCTTTCATAATAGAAACGTAAGACCTGTTTCTTTTATATTTATGGAGAGTGCTCGATAATATGGAAACTCTAAGCAAGATGTTTGGATTTGTATTATTGACCTGGAATCGATGATTTTATCTAAGTTGAAAGATTTTGCGATTTATTCATTGCTCAATTTTCAAACGTGTTTAACTCGAAACCATGTTTTGAAAATCGGTAACCAAAATATCTCGGCAACCACTGAACCGATCAATTTCAAATTTCTAGTGGCTGTTCTATACATAATTATCTAGTCTTTGTTTAGGATTTTTTTTAAGTGTCTTAGTTTTTTTTTATCGGAATAATAAACCCTATATTTTCCCTATAAACGATATTTTAAAGTCAAATGCGCACCATTTTGTCAAAAATCTATATTTTCAAAAACTTTTACGTCAAAGACTAAAGGATTTTTTTTATTCTGACGATTACAGATGAAATGGGAGTGGTCACCGCGGAGGACCTTTTTTTCGGCAGTCGACAAAACCCAAGATTTTCAATATTTGTTGACAATGTTGAATATTTTTTTTAATACAAAAAATTTAACATATTCTTAAAAGTATTTACTTTTATGTAGAAATAATACCAATACCATAATTCAAATGGGGTTTCTTAAAAAAATCACAAAATTTGCCTTTTTTCGCGCTTCGTAGGTATTCCCTCTTAGGCGATCGTCTAGCAGAAAGAGCAAATTTCTCCGTATTTTCTCATATCTTCTCTTGCGTTTTTTATTACATTTTTGTATGAAAATATCTCATTGTAAAATTTATTCATCAGGTTACATATATTTTAAATACGAATATCTTATTAAAATGTCACAAACTAAATTATATAATTTATTAATAAATTACCAAACCTTCGATGTTTTAAAAATGAAGAAAATTGCTCGCCTTTATGGGCCTTTTATGACTGAAGGGCGTGTTGAGATGTCTTTTTTATTCAATAATTTTATAAAGTAAACGTTTATCTTAAATTTGTTATAATTATTGCAAAATCTGTTAATACATTTACATGCAATTTATGTTTTAAAAAATACTGTTTTTTAAAAATATTTTATTTTTTTGTGGGTCTTTTTCTACTCTTTTTACATGGTTGACAACTTTTTTACTTCAGTAGTCAGAAGAATAGATATTATAATTTTACAATAAAAACAAAAAAAAATCAAAATCTTTGTCGATATTCCTGATTTTAGATATTTAATCAAGACGCAACGTATTTATGACACAATACGCAGTGCCTTGATTAAATAGCTAAAATGTGAAATCGAGAATAATTTTTTGATTTTTTTTTTGTATTAATTTTAAAATAAAAATGTATATTCCTTTAATTTATCAAAGAAAAAAAGGTATAAACTATTTTTAAAGGATCGACAAAAACACACAAAAAATATAAATAATTTAAAAAACAGTATTTTTTAAAAAATAAATTGCATGTAAACGTATTAACAGATTTTTCTATAATTGTAACAAATTTAAGATAATCGTTAACATTGTAATATTATTGAATAAAAAAGACATCTCACACGCCGTTCAGTCATAAAAGGACACAAAGTGGAGCAATTTTCTTCATTTTTAAAACATCGAAGTTTTGGTAATTTATTAATCAATTATTTAATTTAGTTTATGACATTTTAATAATATATTCGTATTTAAAATATATGTAACCTGATGAATAATTTTTTTAAATTAGATATGTCCCTACAAAAATGTGATAAAAAACGAAAGAGAAGATATGAGAAAAAATGGTGAAATTTGCTCATTCTGCTAGACGATCGCCTTAAGGGATCTACACTCCCAATCGATTCAGTGTACTTTCAGTCTCCATTTTCGAACTACACGTGTCAGTTCCTTACAGCAGTGTGTGTAGAACAGAAGTTCAGTACTCGCTACAAAGAAACGAAGCCATCAAAAACAATGACGCCTCCCTAATTACAAAGCGCGCCCCCACCCGCCCTCCGCAGCTCTGCAGCCTCTCCTTGCTTCAATTACGCTTATCTTATTTTTCTACTCTCCTGCCTGAGAAATTAATCTTTTTCGCCAGGTTCCCGTTACCCTGATTCATGGGCCCGCCGCTAGATGACACCGCTGTCGGATGATTTATTATATTGTTTAGCCGAGTCCACAACCACATCCCTCATATACCAGCCCCGGTGGCGGTTTTAATTTAGGTAATCTACTTTGCGGTTTAGATTTGACACTTTTCGATCGAGATATTATTTTGCCGGAAACGCTTTCTACGATTTTTCATCATCGTTATCGACTAGTGATGGTATTTTAACCGTGATACACTAACGGTTATTTGAAATTTGTATCTGATTGCGTTGATGATTGACAACTATTTTTGTGCAATTTGACGGGCAACTATCGATACTAGATAACAATTATACCTTAGTTATCAATCATTGATACAATCAGACATAAATCCCAAATAACTGTACCGAAAATAACCGGTTAAAATAACGTTTTTTAACCATCACTATTATTGATCACTTTCTAACCACTTCTTTGGAATAAAAAAAAATAGCTATGCACACAAAGAATATGACGTCTCATTTTCGTTCTGATTTTCAATTTAAGCCAATCGCTCGTGCTGTGAAAATAGGATTAACTTTATATTCTACAGTATATTCTGTGATTTTTCGATCACCTCAACCGCAGAGAGGATGATAACATGTGGAAGCTGGTGCTGTCTAGAAAGAGAAGAAGATGACGATCTTCGACTGACCAAATCAAGTTACTGGCTATCCTGTTGAGCACAGTATAGAGTATGTAAGGGTATTATCAGATAACATCAGGGGGAATGGGGCGAGGAAGAAATTATTATAAATAGATGCCTCGAGAAGGAGTTTATAATTGTTGATAACTAACTAACTAACTAACCATCACGCCGTTTCCCCACAGGGGTAGGCAGAGAGGATTGAACGCCACACTCTTCTATCCTGGCACACCACTTTTGCTTCGGCCACATTCATACATCTTCTCATACACGTTCTACGATTGTTGCGGCTTTTAACAGGGCCATCCTCAAATACTTGTAGTACCTGATCGTGCCAGGTCTTTCGCGGACGCCCTCTATTCCTGTTGCCTTCAACATTCGCCTCATATATTTTCTTAACCATCCTTTCCTCGTTCATACGTTCCACATGACCAAACCATCTCAGCACTCCTTCTTTATTCTATCTACCACACTACAGCCAGCATTGCATTCACTTCTAATTTGTTCATTCCTCACTCTATCGACCAAAGATTTTCCACACAAGCGTCTTAGTGACCGCATTTCCACCGCATTCAGTCTACTTTCATTCCTCTTTTGCCAATTCCAGGCTTCACTTCCATACATAAGGGTTGGCACTAGAACGCCATTATGTACCGCTAGTCTTGCTTTCTTTGACAGATTCTTATTGGCCATAATTGCATTTAGTGCACCATTAACTTTGTTTCCCGCAGTTACTCTCCTTTCGATATCATTCTCAGCCTTGCCGTCTCTACTAAACATACTTCCCAAATACACAAACTCGTTCACTTGTTCTAAGCATTCGTTGTTTATAATTACATCACACTTAGTCACTCTTTCGTCTCTCTCGAATACCATCACTTTCGATTTGCTGACATTCATCAGAAGTTCACTCTGCATGCATACATCGGACATCCTGGATACCAAGCACTGCAGATCAGCTTCACTGTTAGCCACTAATACTGCATCGTCTGCGTATAGCAGACAGGATATGGTGAGTCCGTCCATTTTCGCTCCAACTTCTAGATCCTTCAGTTCTTTCATACAATTATCCATATACAGGTTGAAAAGCCATGGTGACATTACGCATCCCTGTTTGACACCTTTTGTAATATCAAACCATGATGTGAATGTCCCATTAATTCTCACGCAAGCACTACTTCCTTCGTACAGGGATGCAATTGCCTGTATGAGTTTACTCTTCACCCCATATTCAGACAAAACCTTCCATAACTTTCGTCTTATCACTCTGTCATACGCTTTTTGGAGATCCACAAAGGCACAAAAAAGTTTTTGGTTCTTTGCCAAAAACTTTTCGTTCATCTGGCGCAGTGAGAAAATCTGGTCCATGCATCCTCTTCCACTCATGAAGGCTCCTTGTACATCCCACACTTTTTCTTTCGTTGTCAACCTCACTCTTTCTATCAAAATTCTCGCATACAGTTTGCCAACAGAGCTCAATAGGCTAATGGCCCGATAGTTCGCGCAGTCCATTCGCGACCCTTTTCCTTTGTATAGAGGCATGATAACAGCTCTTCTCCAATCCTTAGGAGTGTAGCTGCCCTCTAAACATTGGTTGAAGAGTCTATGAAGCCACGTGAGTATTACTGGACCACCACCCTTAATGTACTCGGCAGCAACATTGTCATAACCCACAGCCTTGCCATTCTTCATGTGCTTCAATGCTCTTTTAATTTCTTCCACAGTTATTTCATTCACACTGTCGTCACTATTCATAAATCCGTTGGACGCCTCAAAGGAGTCCTCACTCACATTCCCATTACTCTCATACATTTCTTTAAAAAATTCCTTCCATCTATCTTTTATTTCATTCTCGTTTCTAAGCATCTTTCCATTCTTTGACATAATAGCATTCACACAACCTCTTTTCGTACCACTTCGAGACTTTTTAACTTCCTTCCAAAAGATCTTGATATTCTCTTGGAAGTTCTGAGTCAATTTAAGACCCTCGTCCTTCCTCAAACGCTCTTTCTTTCTTTCACTCCGTGCTTTACCTTTTTCTTACATACAATATATACATCCTTTGCTAGCGTATATCCATTCACATCTCCATTCTTTGATGCCAAGAGGTTACACCACGCTTTTTTCTTCTCATTTATAAGATCTCTAATCTCGTCATCCCACCATGCATCTCCTTTCTTCCTTCCTTGGACGGTCACACCGCACACTTCCTTGGCTGACTCATACAGGCTCTTTTTGATGTGTTCCCATGCACTATCAATATTGAGCTCTTCCATACATTTCTCATTTAACCTTTCAGCGGTTTTCCTTTCAAACTTTTCCCTGGTATCCTTCTCTTGCAATCTTTCGATTTTGACCCTAGTCGGGGCTACCACTGTTTTCTTCTTAGATCGCCACCCATGAAACAGATTCACTCTTGATACTACAAGAAAGTGATCCGTTTCAATTTCAGCGCCTCGAAATACTCTGGTGTCAACAGTGGCGGACCTCAATCTAGAGTCAATTACAACGAAATCAATCATTGACCTTTCATTTCCTCTTTCCCACGTATATTGGTGGATTCCTTTGTGTTCAAAAAAAGTATTGGATACAAAAAGGTTCCACTCCAAACATACTTCAAGCAAACTATCGCCATTTCCATTCGTCCTTCCATCCCCAAATATACCAAGCGCAGACTCGAAGCCATCTCTTCGAGTTCCATTATTTGCTTTATACTTCATTGGCAATTGTTCTTGCACCACCCCGGACTGTTTAGGTTGTTTTGGACATAATAATTCAGCGTATATTGGTAATCAAGATGTCACAGCTCCCGAGCAAAGAAGAGAATGAACTGAATGACAGGGCGAGGGATTACCGCCGAGTGCGAGCGGGGCGGGTTTTAGTTCCAAACTTGCCGCACGCCAAGTTATGTTGGGCAGGCAATAGCACAAATGAATACAAGTGCTACAACTTCACTTACCTCTACTGGATCAGTTTGAAATTTTCAGTGTTAATCTCAAGTCGTGACATCTTTAGGAGCACTCCAGCAAATTCTGTGAAAAGGTTTTCTGCTTTCAAACTTGAAATTTGTTTTTGTCTTGTATCTGTCACCATTGTTGTGAGTCGAACTACCACCATCCATTATATTCCCGAGCCTTTTGCTATCGCATGGAGCATCAGATATGTCATCTGCAAGCGGTTTTCACGTATTTCTCTGTCAGCTGAATATCACTTGATCCCTCCATCATTTTTATGTTCTTCGCTTCACTTTTACTTATCCTATCGCCGTCTTTGGTTGAAATTAGTCATCCCCATGAAACAGTACACAGATGTCACCGCTGGTAATGAGAGTATATTCTTTTTTTTTTTTACCAGGAGCAATATTCTATTTTTAAGTATATTTAACATTCATTTGAATTATTAACATAACAGGCATATGTTAATAATGCACACATATTGCATTATTAACATATGCCTCAAAATTATTTCCGATGATCCCTAATAATATTAGGAACATAATGTATAATTTTGTTATTGGGATTACATGTGATTTAAAAATTCCATTCAGCAACAAGTTTATTGACTGCCCTAATTTATCGTCAAATTGTTCAATAATACAACTTCAAGCAATGGGAATCTCGGGAGAAAATATTTCCGACATCGTACATGGATTGTTGCAGTTTTCAATCCTTCTTTTGAGTATTAATTAATATATTACCGGGTTAAGATGTCTTTTCTTGGTAAGTCTTAGATGAGTTTTACTCTACATTTGATTTCAATACTCGCCTTTTCTATATTAAAAAATAAACATTAAGTATGGTAACCTGCAAAATTGGCCCTTTTATCAATGTTGATAATTGTAAACCTCTGTGTTGTATAATTTTAAGACAACTGATTCATCACTGTATCATATAAAAATCGTGAAAGACGCTAGATGATTTTTTTTCGTAAGTTTTGTGTAAAATGTTTACGCGAGGAGAATGAGGTTGTGTGTTACTGCCGTGATCAAATAGGTGAAATAAAAATGTAGAAAGGAAATTGAGGGAATATAAATGTATGAAAATAGTGTGCGTGTATTATTCAGGAATGCATGTACGTATAGGTGGATGGATGACTTGCCATATTTTATCAAAACAAGTCATCGAGGAGGTGATCTACTAAGAAAGGGTGTTGGACGAAAAGTTGGGAAAATGAGATGATTATATAATGTTACAATAAAAAATGTTGTGAAATATTTGAAAGGCTGTTTGCAGATATATGTGTGTATTATTAATTAATTATTTATTAAAAAGTGGTATACAAGGAGCCTATGGTTTACAGCGGTGACCTGTGACACTTTTTTAGGAGGAACGCAGCGATTCCAATCAGTCTTCAAGGCCATTGTTGCACGGAATTTGAAATGGAATTGGAAGCAGCGCTACGTGGAAAGCTGGGTATTTGAGTGAGAACCCGAGTATCTTCATTGGAAAATGAACGAAATAAATTATACCGGTCGCAGTGTCGCTTGCGAGCAAATGGTTAACCTCTAAAGCGATGAAGCTTTGTTTTTTAATTTGACAATAAACTTTGTGTAATAAATTTAACTTAACAGTAGTTGATAATGATTTCCGAGGTATTTAGATACACTACAGTCAAGTATAATGTTTGTTTCATATTTTATTTATTGCAAGCTTATACAGAGTGTCTCGTAGCTAGTAGCGAAAATTTTGGATTTTATTCAATTTAAAAGAAATTGAGTGAAATGTCGACAGTTATGGATACAGGTGACAATTTTACAATCAAAGTTTGCATTCTTTTTTCAATATTTCTGACTTATTTTCTCTAAAATGGTGGACTATCATGACAGTAACTTATATGGAGTATTAAAAATTCATTCCCTTTGATACAAGTCAAATAAAATGATTAAAACCTTTCAGAAATTTGAATAATATTTTTTAAGATTTTTCTAAATTTTCTTGCGTTACTTGCGGCCATTTTAAAAAATCTATTAAATGATAAATTTGTTTAATTTAGCTATTTATTTATAACGATTAGAATGTTTTCCATGCTAACGCATCATCTTCAGTAATATTAATACTAGACTCAGTAATACTAGACTATTTTTTTTAATATTCCATACAAGTTACTGCAGTAGTGATAGTGTAACGTTTTACAGAAAATAAGTCAGAATTATTGAAAAAAAAAATGCAAACTTTGATGTCGCTTATTTCCGTAACTGTCAACATTTCAGCCAAAGTGTAAAGAATATTTTCTATTCACAATTGAGTAAAGGAGGCTCCCCAAAAGTTTTTGCTAAAAGACACTTGCATATAATTTCATTGTGAAGAATTCGACACATGTTTATTACGAAATATTGTTGTTTATCAATCTTTTGTGATTTGTCGAAGTAATAATAAATAACTTTTTTAGATTCTGATGCTCCATTGCATACAGATTTTTTTCCTCGGGGAGTTAAAGGTTTAGGTTTCGTTCCTCAGGAACAGATCCCGGCTGTAAACCGATGGCTACCTGCGCTTGAATCTTACGGAAGACGTGTCCTGATGAAAGAAATGTGATAAGTGACTGTGTTTGGGAAGATTTGACTGGACCGGAGGGTAGCTCCAAGATGGGCGATGTGAGTAAGGTTATCTTCGTGCGTCGACTGTCGAACATTGAAAAGAATAATAACACCGCTTTGCGAGAATATACAGGATGTCTCTAAGCTAGTAGCAAAAACTTCAGGGGAGTATTTCTCATTCAAATTAGAATAAAAAATATTATTTTCACTTTGGGTGAAATTTCAACAGTTATGGAGATAAGCGACATCAAAGTTTGCATTTTTTTTAAAAATATTTTTGCCCTATTTCTTGTAAAAATATTATATACTATATCACGAAAGTAATTTATATGGAATATAAAAAATTCATTTGCTTTGCTACAAGTCAAATAGAATTATGCACCCTGCAGAAATTTCAAAAATTTATATTTTTGAGGTTTTTGTCATTTTATTTGACTTGTATTAAAGCGAATGAATTTTTAATATTCCATATAAGTTACTGTAATAGCGATAATTGGATGTTTCACAGAATAAGCCAGGAATATTGAAAAAATGCAAACTTTGGTGTTGCTTATCTCCGTAACTGTCGGCATATCATCCAAAGTGTAAAGAATATTTTCTATTCAAAATTGATTGAAGAAAACTCCCTCAGTGTTTTTGCCACTAGTTATGAAACATCATGTATATTACAGAATAATTTATCGGTAAGATATAGTTAAATTTATGAATCATTGTTTTAAAATGTAATACTTAGGTCACAAAAATTAATTTGGTCTCTTGGCATTACTCAAAGATTAAATACAAAATTATAGAACTTTATTTTATTTAATCTCTTATCTCTTCGATGAACCACAACATTCTTATGAAAAAGCGAGTTTTGAAATACGTAATAATGTTTTATTTGTCATCAAAATGGACTTGTACTTTGTATTCCTTGTATGTTGTTTAAAATTTAAACTACTCCTCGAAATTTGTTTGTATGATCGTATGCGTGAACAAATCATTTATAATAAGTGCCAAAATATTTTTCTCAGAAAGTTATATATTTCTCTTAGATGTCTTCAACAATTTACCCTATCATTGTTGTTATTACATGTTACTAATTAACTTAACTGAAATGTCATTAAAACCTTACTAGTCATTTGTTGCTCCCTTTTCAACAATTTAGTTTCTGCAACTTATGCCCGAATACGGAGTCAATATTTAAATGATTCCAGTACGCTTTAAAAGTGTGATTTGATCACACTTTTAAAGCAGTAGGTAAAGTATTGTCTCTATATTCGGTCCTTAATATTTTATATTTATGCATATCCAACCAGTATTAGTTAAAATCATAAATTTTAGATTTTTAAAATTAGAAGTATGTACCTACATACTTCTAAAACACAGTTTAGTTTAAATGTATTAATATGCAGTCAGTTAATGATAATAAATTCGAGTTACAAGTAAACTCCTCTATCATATAAATAATTAAAAATGTTTCTTTTTTTTTATTATTTATAATAATTTCACTGTATACATTTCGAGGAGTAGGATGTATTATTATTCATACATCATTGTTCTGAAATATTGAAAATACATAAAGTTTTGACATTCAGTCATTTGTTTAAAATGGCTATAATTATACAGGTGTAATGTATTATGTATATACTATTTTATGAGTGGATACCCTTACGAAATTTGAGTTTAAAATATAGTTGTATTAAAAAAAAAATTCAAATCGTCTTAACAGTCTGGAAGCACGGCTGACCACATCAACTACTAAGATGCATAAATATGACGAGAAAACTATTAACAACTGTCATATGGACATAAGCAACTTTGGATACATTTTGTATGAAACATGATCAATGTCTCTATCAATTCTTAAAAGATTATCTTTGCTGCATACTCTTAGAAAGTTGTTCAATGTTCAGAGTACCAGTGGTCCTGTGCATCCTCCACAAGTTAAATCAATATTTAAATATATGTTGATGCAATTGAAAAATGCACTTAGTGGTGGTGTGGAAATGAGTGCAATTTACTGCTAAAAATGAAGGTAACACATCGCTATATCTTCAAAAAAATTGCACCAAAATGATATTTTAAGTTGCATTCAACGTCCAATGAGGTTTACACCCCACTAGACTTGTTTTTTGATTTTTTTAAAATTTAATCTCGATTACCCTTGTAACGGGACGGAATTTAGGAATGTATCCACTCGTAAAATACTGCAAACTAAATCTGTCACACCTGTGTATTATGATTAGACATGTACAACATCGTGAATATTGTAACATGTAAATGAATTTTCATTCAATTACTTAACGACATGTTATTTCATTTTTAAACAAACGCTCGGTGTTCTGTGGACGTTTATTACAATACACGTCATTAAAAATATGAATTGTAACAGTTAACACTATCTCGAAAATGCTTTGATTACGACGTTTGGCTAACAACATTGGCACTGCAGTGACTAACTCTATCTAGCGTACAGTGTTTGTAGCTTTTGTATATAATACTATATTGTGTAAATTTATTTATTGTGCATTGCAGAAGCTGTATGTTACTATCGGCTTTTTTGTAAAACTGAACAATGTTTTAATTTCACTGTAGAAGAACACTCGTTTAAATTTATTTTTTTAAACATATTTTCAATACTCTTCCATAAACTGTAATAATCCCTAAAACAAGAATTAGCGGTTAGTTATCTTTGTAGTTTTGCATAGAATTTAATACGTGTTTTTTTTTTTTTTTTAATTATTTATTTTCAATTACTTAAACTGTATTTTTGATATATTTTTTTATAGTTTGAAATTTTGTTCAATATCTTTTGATAGGTATGTGAAATGTGTTCCAAATGGGATAGCAATTTTTTCTGACAAACTCAAATTTACCGTTTGCGGTTAATCGTAAAAGAAAATTTTCATTATTACACACTTCAATGATTTTATGATTTTTTTATCCTTGCTCGGTCTTTTTTCACAAGTTTTTTTAGCAATATTATTTATTTAACGTCCAATAATATTGAACTCTAATGTAAATGTAAAGTATCGTAACTAACAAATATATAAAGTTGGTAGGAATCATTTTGTTTTACAGAGTTAAAATATTAAATTATAGCCAATATTTTCGTCACGTCACAAATACATATTTACATTTGACAGATTTTGAGGTTTGTCTATTTTTACATGCTTTTTTTTTTGTTTAACTCTTTTATCTGTTTGTTTGTTTGTCACGGTGGAATCTTGTAATTGATTTTTCACCAACTTCCCGACGAGCTAGAGCTCTGAATCTTTCAATATTTACGTAAAGTGGATGACTTTACATTATTGAATCATTTTCGACTTGATTTGGTCATTATTTTGATTAAAATTAATAACCACGTCGCTTACAAGCGAGAGTCGCAGAAAAAGCTGAATAACATGCCGTTGGAAAATTTGTTTTAAACTTTAAAACGTATTTAATATTTGGATACTGCACGGGTTATGTTAAAAAATCGATTACAAATGTAATGCAAAGAAAGCGTACAAAAGCATGTCTTCAAATTTTTATTTTATTTTCTTGTTGAGTGTTGGGAGTAACAATAACCAAATAACAATATGTATTGTTATTTTTTATTAACAGTTCAATGTGGGCTGACTTACTAATTGACAATTACTTACTATGGGGCAGTTACTAAAAATATCATTTTTGTTAGTTACAATATTTTTCATAAAATTGGTCGATGTATGTAATTTATTTTAGAGGCATATTATATATATGAACTTAATTTGACTACTACAAACGCTATCCTTAAAACGCATTATTTTTTATTAATTTAGTTTAAGATGCATTCTGAAGGTTGTTTAATTTTTATAATTTTCTAAATATGTATTTATATTGTCAGAAAAAAAAACTGACATTCATTTAGAAATCATTACTTTTTTTAGTTTTATTATTTGTTCCCGAATTTGGGTCATTTTGAAGAAAAGTCCTCGGGTCTTTACTGTTTTAGTAATCTGTGTGTTTTCGTTGTACGTGTTTACTTTTGAGTGTCGACTCTTCTACAGTGATATTTGATGGCGAAATAAAATTTGACTTTTAAGGTTGTGTGTTCATTAAGATGTAATCATATTGATTTTCAATTGTGGACTTAATATTTCTTGATTACGATATGACTTTTTGCTCGGTATGTGGAAATGTACTAATTTAATTGTATTTTATCCGGCAGACGATTGTTTGAACGGATTTATTTGATTGTCAAAGTACTTCTTAAAGTGATGTGGATATTATTTATCCAGTCATAACTGGTTGTAGAAAAAAAAATAAGAATGATGAATCGAACAACATCTTTGTTTTATTTCACTGCAAAATTGTTTTTATATTTATTATTTGAAACCTGTGCCTGCAGCGACAGCGACATTATCAGCGATACCACGAGAACACTGTGGATCAGGATCAAATCGCCGATCCATCAAATGGATCGGGGATTTGATCCCAATCCACCTTGAAATTTTTAAAAAATAATTATAATTAAATATTTAGAGGCATTCCATCGTCACGGGTGGGACACTTTTCTAGTAAATTGTCATAGTACGTTAAAATTTTACAACATATATGCGATTTGTAATATTTCTTCTTAAGAACGCAACTTATTATATCTTCAATCAATAATTGAGCAACAGAACATAAACGAAATGCTTTTGACAAACATTTCTTACACTAAATAGATGGTTTTTTTTGTCCCACCCGTTACAGAAGAATGTATCAGTATTGCCTCCAAATAAAATAGGGCTTACGTTCTATTGCTCAAGTATTGATAGAAGATTGAATAAGTTGAGCATCCATAAACTACGCGATCTGATCAGGGGGGGTGGGGGGTTAGGTAGAATGTTACGCGAGGGGGGGAGAAGAGTCGAGCTATGTAATTCTTTCATTTATTTTATTTGGCACAATTAAAATGGCACGGAATATGCGATTGATAAATCTGAGCAGATCGGATTGCACTGATAAATGGTAGTGGTACATCGTTACGTGTGTTCGGTACCCGCTAACTATACTCAAGTTTTTTTCTTTTAAAAAACAAGTGTAATTTTGCACAAGGAACTTCCCCTGCTAGTGACAGTCAGTCAAAAACCCCAATGCTATTAATTACGAGGCTTATCAGAATTGTTTTTCCAGCGAGTTTTGATGAGACAAAATTCAAAATTAGAAATGGAAGTCTTTTAAGCAGGACAAAGAATCATTCCCTAGTAATTTAGAAAAGAAAGTGATAGAAAAATACTAAAAATGATGTAACTCTTGGTTTTTTTACGCGGCAGAAACCAAAACATAGTACATATCACGAGTGTTCATACCTCCAACTAGTGACAGTCATGTTGTAGCCAGCAAAGAAAAAAATCGGAGCTGGCAATAGCATCGACTTCATCGGCATCTCCCTCACATGTTGCCATTATGCATGCGTCCATCGAAGTTGACAATACTTTGACACTTCAAAATAAGCATGAGGTTAAAATCGTGAACGGTGATGAAGATAGCGTTGTGGATGACGCAGTGACCAGTAGTAGCATAGCTCGTCATTACACTGCTCTTGCTAAAGATGCCTTGAAATTCCAGATCACGATTTTAGAGAAACGGCTATTATAGAAACGGCTGCCACCCACGATTCTTGTCTCACTGGGCCAGATATTCAAAAAATTCAGAAATCAATGGCATCAGGAAATATTTAGAAAAAAATAAATTGTTGTCATCATAAGAGAGGAAGGCAAAATGCCAAAAAAGAAGACAATGTTTTAAAAGTACTAAAAATAGAAAATCCGGATCTAGCAAACAGTTTACACATAAGTTCAGGTATAACCCTATTAATGTGGCCACCCTGTCTGTTTCTGATTTCTAGCTTTAATTGAGCGTTGTAATCATTCCAGCGTTCCGTCATATTCTGGCACATTTTAGATCCGAGATGTACCAGGACAGCTTACAACTGGGTTGAGGAAGTGACTTTATGTTATTATGTTTGGTGGAACTACTGACGCTCCGAGGTAGTGCGAACCTGCAAAACCTTAGCAGATTAAAATATATCAAAGAATAAATATCCATTATTTCATGTCTATAAATTTTGGTGCTCTGTGGAGAAAATATACATTTTTGTTTCTGTGACGTAATTTATGTTTTAGTTTGCCTGTGCCATCTGTAAACTGTACAACGAAACACTTGCATTAGTGCTTTGTATTCATCACTTACCATACAAATGGGAAGATTTAGAGTTCATGGAGAGAGTGTTTGTTGGGTGATATTTATTTCTTGCATCAACCAACAAAGCAAAAACAAACTGATGGCACTCGGCGCAGGTCCCCCAGATGCTATGGCAGAGATCCCCCTCCTCGGTGTCACCTGTCTCCCTAGCCCGGCTTCCTTTGTTCCTCACGATGTTTAATATTCCACATTCAAAATATAGAGGTATTATTACCAGTGGCGAAACCTATGTATAATGTCATAAGAATAGATGTCTCTGGCATAGTCCATTCGAATATTTGAAAGAACACAGATTTAGAACATATATACATACAACTTTCAAAAAAATTGATAATGTCAGGATGTTCTTAGGGTGGAATTAGTTAATGTTAAGTACATAACCCTTGTGGCCACCCTATAAATAGTTCCATATATATTTACTTATATTTGAATCATGTAAATGTTACCCATAAACTTTTTAGGTTTCCACTACTTTTTAAATAAAATAAAAAAAATAGCTTCATCTGTGTGAGACTTTTACGATTTATCTTAATTATTTAATTTTGAATACTACAACAGGTCATAAGGCCCAATTTTTATAGCGTAACACAAGAACACCAAAGATTAAGAAAAATGACATAGGCTTATAATGACCTCACTGGGAGTCGAACCCGGAACCCTTGGAATGGAAAACCACTGTTATGCCCAGTGGATTATGAAGGCCGCTCTCTTCAATATAACAGACTAATTCGGATAAGGGGGTGTCTGTTGTAGTAGAAAGTATTTCAACGTAGGTTTTCCAAATGCGCAAGTTAAAAAAATGAAACATTTAGTTTACACATTTTATTTATGTACATATATGTTTCTTTTATTAAAATTAAGTAGGTACAAAATGTTATCTTAAAAGAAAGGTTTATAAATTGATTATTTCTTTGTACACTCACCATAGTTTTAAGACTAGGGTGTAATGGAGCTAGTCTACAATACTTAACAGGTAGAATTCTGCCTTAATTATGTGTCAGAAATGTCAAAGCAACCATGACCTAATTAGGATAGTTATTGTGAACTTACTTTAATAATTAGGAATTCAAATGAAAACACTTGTTCAAATAAAGTGACATTTTTTTATTTAATAGATAAATACATTTTTTTTCACAATAAAGATAGTGTTAGTTTTTACAACGGTATTTCTCTTCTACATGAGTTATATAACTCGTGAGGAGAGTATCATTATATTTTGAATATATTAAATAGTAAGTAGTACATACTATGTACCTATATACGAGTATAAGAAGAAAAAAACTAACTAATATGCGATAATCACAATGCGATTATTTGAGACAACAGCAAAATAAACTAATAATAAGCAAAAAAAATTAAAAATTAATATATAGTAAAGAGAAAAATAGTGGAAAATTTTAAGCAAAGATAATAAGAGTATGCAGAATAAATAATAATAACATTATTATAAACTTAAGTCCTTTCATGTAGTAATTAATTGTACTGATATTTTATAGTATGTAATATATTTGAATAGTTCAGCGAGAAAATAAAGTATATAAACATTTAATATAAGACATAAATATAATATAATTCACAATACACGCGAAGGACTGTTGCATGTCGCGTTATTTCACATGTTATCTATTAGGTACCTAATGTTACCATGACTGATTGATCGAACGATTGCTCTGCAAACATGAAAACAGTTTTTCTCCAATGTGCGTATGAGTAGGTATGTATTTTAAGTAAAATTTACAATTGCAGGTATAATTGCCCAGGGCAAATGAAAATCGATTTTTTCCAGAGTGCTACAGCACATGTATTTTAAAGTCTGATTTCTGACTAACAAACAATTGCACTGCGAGCGCATCAATTTTTTTTCTGCATTGTGCGTAAGAGCATGTTTTTCTTTAAGAATGATTTGCGACTGCACAAATGGCTTCACTTCGAATGTGATAACGATTTCTATATATTATGTGTAAGAACATGCCTTTTTAACTGCGATTTCTGATTGCAGGCATAATTGCACTGTGAACATGAAAATAGTTTCTGCCCAGTATGCTTAAGCACGTGTAATTTTAAATACGATTTATTTTTGTACGAACAATTGCAGTGCGAACATGAAAATGGTTTTTTACGTGGATGTTTAAGCACATGTTTATTAAAGTTTGCTTTACGATTAGACGAATAATTGCACTTTGAACATGAAAACAGTTTCACTCCAGTGTGCGTCAACATGTGCTCTTTTAAGCTTGTATTGTGATTACACGAATAACTGCATTGTGAACATGACAAAAATTTTTCCTCAGAGTGTGAACGTGCATGGATTTTTAGGTACGATTTACGACTACACGAATAAGTACACTGTGAACAGGAAAACAATTTTTCATTACTATGCGTAAGCATATGATCTTCAAATCTTGGTTTATGATTGCATGAATAATCACACTGCGAACATGAAAATAATTTTACTAGATTATGCGAAAGCACATGTCTTTTTAAGTATGTTTTATGATTGCACGAATAATTGCATTGCGAACATGAATATAGTTTTTCTCCTGTGTGTTTAAGCTCATGTAATTTTAAGCTTCTTTTAAGATTGCACGAATAATTGCACTGTGAACATGAATAAATTTTTTCTTCAATGTGCTTAATAGTGTGTTTTTTTAAGTATGACTTCTGATTGCACGAATAATCGCACTGCGAACATGAAAACAATTTCTCTGCATTATGCGTAAGTGCATGTTTTTTTATACTTGATTTATGATTGCACGAATAATTGCACTGTGTACAAGAAAATAGTTTCTCTCCAGTATGCTTAAGCTCATGTACTCTTAAGCTCCATTTAACATTACACGAATAATTGCATTGCGAACATGAAAATAATTTTTCTCCAGTGTGCTTAAGCATATGCATTTTAAAGTTTGATTTACGATTGCTTGAATAATTGCATTGCGAACATACAAAAAGTTTCTCTCCCGTGTGCTTGAGAACATGTATTTTAAAGTTTGATTTATGATTGCACGAATAATCGCATTGCGAACATGAAAATAATAACTTTCCTGTGTGCTTAAGCATATGTAATTTTAATTCTGATTCACGATTGCACGAATATTCGCACTGCGAACATGAAAACGGTTTCCTTCCAGTATGCGAGAGTTCATGAATTCTTAAAGAAGCTTTCCGTTTGCTTGTGTACGGGCACTGCGAACATGAAAACGCCTTCTTATTAGCTGGAGTACGGGCGCACATGTTTGAGGATTTTGTTGGGATGTAAATGGTCTCGAATTTTGGCTGCTTCCCGCGGGCAGACGAAGATACATTTAAATTTTCCGAAAAAGAATCTTCCATTCTCGAGAGATCTGCAATATAAATATTTTTTATATGAATAAAATGATTTACCTTTCTGATTGCAGTGTCAAATGGTGCATCATCATCACTCTTGGCTCTACAACCCCTGGTGGGTCTTGGCCTCCTCAACTGTTAAATGGTTAGGTGGATAATTTCCAGATTATAATGTGAATCTAGAACACACTTTAATATTATAGCAGTGCTATGATTATATACGAGTACATTCGTTGACACCTTAAACCACTGGGAATCTACCGTATCCGATCTGCTGCATAAAACTAAAACAAAGTAATAATATAGAATCTCAAGATGGAAACGCACAGTATACGAACGCGCGCGCGGTAAATGCTGGCATGTTGTGCAACCTACTGCCAACATCAAATATTTTTTTATTTATTATTATTCAATATTCCATACAGCTTTATTAAAAAAAGATTTCTAGTCTATTTAAAGTATATTGATACATAAATTTTTATCGTTGTACTCTTGTGTCTGGAGAGGGACTTACACTTTTATATACATAGTTTTTTTTTAATAGTACTTAAATGTATATAAGAAGGAAAAAGTAACTAATAGACGATAATTATAATGCTATTATGTGGGACAACAATAAAAAAAACTAACAATTAGCAAACAATTAAAAAATCAATATAGTAAAGAGAGAAATAAAATAAAATTTTAAGCAAAGATAATAACAATGTGTAATATAAATAATATTTAATTTAAAACTATCTATTATTAAAGAAATATTCTAAAGAATTTATATGATATAAAGTTTACACAATTAAGTAATATGTAAGCAAATAAATTAATATAAAATAAAAATTTAATTAATTATGAGGGTTTTTTTAAATATTTTCTATAGGCGTCATAATTTTTTTCAATTCTTATTTTAACAGGTATTTCGTTGAACCATTTCACACCTCTAAATGTATAATGATGCTGGGCAGTTGTGGTATACACTTCAGGGATATGCAATTTACCAAGATTTATATTCCCGCTACTTGATACTAGTTGGGTCAGTTCGTTATTATTTTGAAAATTTTGTTTATAAATAGTTTGTTGTGTGGGGACTTGTAATTTATTGAAAAGGTCTGTAGTCGGATAATCATTGGGTTTTTTAAGAATGATCTTTAAAATTAATTTTTGGGCAACTTCTAAAGTTTTCAATGTAGTTTTGAATGCACCACCTCATGAGATAATACTATATTGTAAAACTGACTGGACCAAAGCATAATTTTAACACTATATTTTAATAAATTCGTATAAAATATATTCGAGTGGTCTCCGCTTATGTCAGTGATGATTTTTCTCCCATGTGAGTTGTGGAAAGTTTAAGGCCTTTAGAGCGATCAGGGGGCATAACGGAATAATATATTTCTAGTGACCCAGAAAACATCAAGATTTTGTTTAACACTTTACAAGTAATATAATTATCATTATAATTAGTTTGGTTGCGCTTGTGAGTTATCTGAGTATTGAGTCAAATAGAGGGTACACTTTACATAAAACTGCATATTCAACTCAAATTTCGATTTTTTGGAGGTGTCTGACTAATGAACTGGACGATCGATATAGTCCAATTGTTTTCCATATATGTACAACATGTCACGTAATTAACGCAAACCCTGAAAAAAATACTTTTTTCAATTTTTAAATGTTTTTATCATTTTATTTAAGTTGTATTGAAGCAAATGAATTTTTCATAATCGATATAAGTTACTATAATGATAGTTCAACTTTTTGTAAAAAATAAGTCAGAAATTGGAAAAAATGCAAACTTTGATGTTGCATATCTCCATAACTATTGATATTATGGTTATGGTTGCTTGAACATTTTAGACCAGTAGCCGATTCTTAACAAAGTACTTTCAGGGTTTGCGTTAATTACGTGACATGTTGTATAAGATTTGAATGAATCAAAGTCAGCATATTTCATCTCTACCTTTTCTAATAAAGTTATTATCTTTCTTACTAAGTTCCTGTGGTACAAAAATGCTCATATCTTTTGGCTAAGCTACTTCTTCACACTAAGAACTACATTATTATGTTAATGACAAGTATGTCATTTTGCTACATTAAATATAAGCTTATTTTAAAACTATGTGGAAGAAAACATAAAAACGGAAAAAAAAACAGATGGTCCCCTCCGCCATCTAGCTACCGATATACAACTTCAAAAAATTTGATAGATGTAGTAATTATATTTTGTAACGTGATCACTTAAGCCAGGCATGCGATAGGTAGTAAGCCCTATGAACACCAAAAAAATACTTCCATACCTACTTTCTCATATAAAAGATGTTATTTCAATTAAGGGATTTAGTACCACATCTCAAAATCAACAGCAGGTTTTTCCTACAAGTCAAACTTTGTTGTAATATGCCTACAATTTCATTGTACTCATTATCAAGTTAAATTTGTCAAAGCGGTGCTGATTGAATGTGAATGTTCGATATGTAGTGGGTACCTATGCAGCCCTGTGCCATGTAACTATCGCTTGACCCAGAGATTTGTTTATATTAACACAGAAAAATTTCCATGACATGAACAAACGGGTCGAGCTAGGGACACGGCGACGCTACACCAGTCGAGCCTCTGCCGTAACGTCAGGCAGAGCTGCCCCGCGTTAAATCACATGTTTCTTTGTTCATTCTTTTTTTCATTTACCTGTACCTACATCTTTATTTACTCCCAGGGCATACCTCCAGGAAGAAATAAACAACAGTAACAACCAATCGTTCTTTCATTCCGACGACCTACGAACCTGCCCTAAAGATATTATATTTTAGTTATAAAAATATCTCAGGATACGTTAAAATATTCTACACATCTATACACCTCCCATTAACGATCACACTAAGTGGGGATCTACTTAACGGCTTGATAATCTAGATGAATTAAGTGCTCACCAGTGCGCTGGTCAGCCCTCCTGGAGTACTCTGAGCACTCCTTCTTGATTTCAGGACACGATATGTCTATATCAGTGTAGAGGGCTTCACCGCCTACTGCCTCATCACCTCTGTCAGCTGGAAACTTCTTATCTGTCTGCTCCTCACCTCCCTGCGCACTTTTCCAGCCCGCATTACTGGCGCCTGCTTCTGAAATCAAAAACAATAATCGGGTAAAACATAGCTGGAGATTTGCCTGCCTCCTGAGCTCCGCTCCATGCGGCTCTGCTCGGGCTGAACTTGTATATAATAATATCAAAACACATATAGAATTCTTCGTTCGGTCCCAAAATTTATTCATTCGGTCCAAAATTTTTCTAACCATGGGGGGGGGTTGTTTCAGTTTCCAGAGATTTCTTCATTCGGTCCAAAATTTTTCAAACCATGGGGGGGGTTGTTTCAGTTTCCAGAGATTTCTTCATTCGGTCCAAAATTTTTCAAACCATTGGGGGGGGGGGTTGTTTCGATTTCCAAAAATTTATTCATTCATGTACATCAACTTTCCAAAAATTTCACATAAAAATGTACTATTTGAAGTATGTACTTTTATTTTATTTTACTTTCAATAACTTTGAAGTGTGTGTACTTTGTAGTGTTCACTTAAAAATGAAGTGTACTATTTGAAGTACAGTAGCCGGCAAACATCTTGAAATTTTACGGCATAGTGGGGGGAAGTTTGCGCACGTACCATTTCACCAAGGAGACCCAAAATTTGTCTTCTGCGCATTTCCCCACTACGCCAAAAAATTTCAAGAAGTTTGCCGGCAACTGTATGTATCTTCAATAACTTGTGTGTAGTGTGTGTAGTTTGTAGTGTGCATTACACTTCAAAAGGTGTGAAGTGTACGCTTCAATGTAATGTAGTAGTACAGAGCGGACACATCACTAATTTACACTTCATCTTAGATAAAACCTTTCAAGTGTCAAAATGTATGATGAAATTACGGAAACTTAAAAAATAAGAATTTTAATACTTGCGCAGTCAATTCTTGTCAATTAATATTTTGAAATCAGAATACTTACTCTCAGAAGGGGGCAATTCCGCTAGAGACGATTCTCGACATCAATTTTTAAATCACAGTATTAGTAACGTTTTTTGATGCTTATACAAAGAAAAACATCTAAATTTAATAAAAAAAGTATTTTTTTGTACCTAATTTTAAATTTAAATTTTTGACACGCTTAGAAACATTGACATTCGAAGTTTTAATGTAATCTGAAAATCGGTGGCTGGCAACAATAACACAAAACAGCTGTTACTGTCGGTTTGAGGTTTTATTTTACCGGTTAATTTTGTAGTGATAATATTCGTATACTCGTTTCTGCAAAAACATATAAGCACTTGTTAGTAGTTTTTCAAACATAATTGACTACAAGAAGCTACTGTTACTCTGTTGCACCCGCGATATAAAAGTTTGGTTTTCTCACAGCAATAAAATGCTAACGTTTTGAAACTTAGTAAAAGTAAGAAGAAATCAAAGTTAAACTTAAATCAATCGTAATTATAATTATATTGTAAGTTGAATTGAAATAAACGTCAACTCAAATTGGTTGCACCCGCGATCGTGGGTGCAACATTTTTGACTCCTAACACTATGGTGTCGTTTGTCATATTTTATTGATTAATTAAGCCTTGGATAATATTATATGCTGTGTGTAATTAGTGATTTATATTTAATTTGTTACTATTTCGCCCTTTTTTATAGAAAGATCGGCTAAAATGGGAGAACAATATCGGAAAAAGACTGCTTCATGGAAATATAGGATAAAACTGAAAGAAAATGCCGAATTTCACGCAGACCATCTCCATAGAGAATGGGCTCGTAATTCAAAACAAAGAAAAGTAATGAAAAGAAAAATGGAGGTAGATGGAGATTTGAAAATACTGGCCAGAATCGGATCAAAACAAAGAATGCGGGTGACTAGAAAGCGTCATAATGAAGAACAAATTCAAATAACAGGCGCTTGATACAGCAATTCTCGAATGTTGGGAAAAGCAGTGGCAAAAGGCATAGAAGATGACAGTGGCATAGAAGAATAATAATGTTGAATACCCTAAAATAAGAAACAGTAAATCAAAGAATAAAGTATAATGTATTGGTGCAAATATTTAAAATTAAACACAGATTATTACCCAAATACTTTGATAACAGAAAGAAACGTAAGAAGGATTTTCATTCATACAATATAAGAGAAAGCGACAGCATAATCTTCGATAGCCTGTCAGAAACAATTCAAAACACAGTGAATATAAAGAGATTTAAACACGAGAGCAAAGATTTTATTAAAAAAAGTAACCCATAAAAACCAAGTTTTTACAATACTCCCTTTCTCATTTTCGGGTTTCGTGTCTACCATATGCGTCGGAATCTCCATATAACTTACTGTATGTGTTGTATGAAAAAACCATTAAAAATTTGAAAAAATCCAAAATTATACTATAATTATTATTTTTTTTAACGAAAATTTTGAGTCTACTTGCAAAGTTTCAGCTCGATTGGATCACGGGAAAAAGGTTAAAAATCGATCCAAAGTTTTTTCGTCAGACAAGCAGACGCCACGAGTTAAAAGAAAGGAACTAAAAAACTTTTAAATTACTAGATTATGGAATGCAATATGTTTAAATAAAATCGTGTATCATGTAACCCACACAACATCATGTATGGAATAAAAAAAAATGAAGCGTAATATGCCTGCTAGTCCCACCAAAGCAGTGGAAGTTATAAAAAGAATAGCTACTAAATTCCAAGTTGCTGTATCTGACAAAAATGACTCCGCTATAGCAATGCCTCAAAAACTGACGAATGAAGTCAAAAAACAGATTTTCGATTTCTATGATAGGGATGATGTTAGCAGACGAATGCCTCGGATGAAAGATAGATGTTAGAGTACGATTTCTGAAGACAATTGACGGTAAACGCTTTCTTCAAATCATGAATAACATAGCAGACGTTCAATTCGAAGACAATATTGCAATATTGGAAGTGCCAGAGAAGAAAATTGATGGCAATAATATATTAATAAAATTTTCGGCAAATATTGACGTATTTGAAAAGAAATAATTAACATAAGTAACAAAAAAGGCAAATAATTAGTAATATACTTTATTTTGATCTTTTATTTAATTCATTTGTGTACTCATTATGACGTTTATACTCACTGAAGTTAGACGCGTTGCACCCGCGATAATTTGGCGTTGCACCCGCGATTGCTTTAAAAGTGAATAACTCATTGTATATTTTTGTTTTCTATAACTTTTTTAATTACTTCGGTTGCTTCATTTATCTTTTTTCAAAATATGAAGAATTATTATAATAAATGTTTCACAATTAACAGACTTTTGTGTTTCTGTACTGTAATCTGGAAAGGTGGGGCCGATTTTGTTACACCCGCGATAGCACTTTAAATCTCCCTCATGACTATATATATTTTTTATTTTAATTCTTACAAACAAATTAAGAGAGAACAGGTTAAAATGTAGCCCTTCAAAGAATAATTTCATGAAAAATGTTTTTTATTTTATTAGTAATAAGCATTAAATGCGTCTAAATGTTGCACCCGCGATAATGGAATCGCCCAAGGATAACAGTTAGTGACTGTTTTCTTCAATTTAGCCAAAATATAATACAAATATGCCCCATTTTCTGTTTAACAATCATTACCGATCTTATCAGGTAAGCGAATTTCACAGCACTGAGATAATCAACAATAAACCAACTCCTCACCGACGCGATCCTCGATCTGACGTTCAGCCTTCCAGGAGAGCTCCGAGCACTCCTGCTTGATGTCGGGGAGCCATATGCCTAAATCCGCGTAGGGTGCTCCGTCGCCTGCTCCTTCATCGCCGCTGCCGGCTGCAGACCCTGGCTCGGGCTTGACGGCAAAAACAACTTGGTCAACACGTTCCATGATTTTAGTATCTTTCAGCTAGCCCACCATGCACGAGACGTGACAAGCGGACAAGCAAATAGTGACCATAGAAAAGAGAAATACATAGAATGCAAACTAATATTTGGAAAGAGACATCTTGCGGCCGCCCGGATAAGTTATTTATTTATTTATATATTCGTTTTAATTTATGTATTTTTTTTTAATAAATATATATTCTGAAAATGAAAATAAGGTTTGACAATAAAAAGATAGTATATTCAATCAAAAATTTATTTCTTCAAATTCGCCAGTTCTATGATAAGGGTCAGAAAAAGAATTGGCAAAAAAATGATAATTATGTTTACATTAATCAATATTTTTGCACATAAACATTTTTTTTTAATTTTACACGCTACCTCTCTATAGACATAAAAAAGGCTTGTATTTAGAGAGGGTTACATTTATATAAAGAACTTAATTTCAGATTGAAATACATGATGTGTATTTAATAACCGTGTACATATTTATAAAATTATAGAACTCCCAAAGAAAAATACAGTTTAATACATATGTAATATATTTTTAATTTTTGTAATAATTATTTTAACGTTTTTGAAAATTTAATGTGACATTGATGAGTAAATAATTTACACCTCAAGTTTATAATTTTATTGGTAATGGAAATCAATGATCACCTAGTGATTATACAAAATAAAAATTGTATAATCACTAGGTGATAAAGCTCGCGCTAGGGAGACAAAACATTGACGCCATATTTTAAATAAGTGTCTGCCATGACATTTGGCGGACCTGCGCGCGTCATGTATTTTGTTTGTTATTTAACTTCTTTACTTAACCTACTTGTATATCTTGATTTGCTTTCGGAGCTTAACTCCGGTTGAGGAATCAACAATATAATCAATCGCTCATTCATTTTACAAATTCATAACCTTCCCTAAACACACAAAAATAATTAATTATTCGTAAACTAACGTACTTTTACACGCGTACTATATAGGATAAATAATTGCATTATGAAGCTAAAAACGTATTATTTTCGTTCAGTATATTATAAAAGCGAAATATTTGTTTGCGCATGTACAGTAGTAGACTTAAGCATGGAAACTTTTTGAAATTTCTTAAAACTTGTTTGATTTATAAAAAAATAACATTTTTGTAATTCGCAACCATTCAAAGTTTTTTTTCATATAATTGGATTTTTTCTATAATGGACATACTATACGATGGTTAAAAATACTTAATACCATTTTTTAAATAAATTAAAGCAAATATCTTGAAAACAACGAAATTTCTGAAAAAATGTTAGTTCTGACAAAACTAATAATGTAACATGGTCTAGAGTCTAGACTAACCATAGAGGGCGTAAAATTATCACATACTTCAATCGGGATATTATCAGATGCAACATGATTAGTTGGGCTGTTGTGTTAGTCAGCAATTTCTTAAAGTAAAGTGAAGTTACCTTTTGCGCATGTTGAAGATTTAGAGTGATTTCAGTTCTTATATTAATGAAATTTGCGCCTACAGCGCCAAAACAAGCAAAGCTGTTACGCTTTGTGAAGAAGGCTATACATTCGAAGAAATTGCAAAAATATTTGGTAGAGAAGGTATCAAATCTGGAGTAAGAAAGGTTTGTCAACGTTACAAGGAGACCAAAAGTATAAAAACTGCCCCAAAATCCAGCCAAAAACCGAAAAATGGAATTTTCCGACTAACCCTCCAGAACTGTCGTCAAACATCCAAAGATAACAAGGTCCTTAAAGCTGCTGGATTTCGTACTACTGATAGAATAGTTGGGAAAAATTATTCAAGAATGAATTACGAGCAAGAATGTTTCGAAAAATGTCTTAACTGAACATAAAACTGATAATCGATATACGCAACTGTAACGATAGTTCAACGTTTTGCAAAAAATAAATCAGAAATATTGAAAAAAAAAATGTAAACTTTTATATTTCATATCTCCAAAATAATGATAATAGGTTGAAAATTTTTCGACTCATAATCAAGGCAAGAATCCACCTGTAAAGTATTGTGAACTAGCTCTGTTGTTACCTACATATCGAGGGTAAAAAGCCAAAAGGCCGTTAGTGATTATTTCTAACTTTACAGGATAGCGTTTTTTGTTTGTTTTGGATTAACAAATATGGAAATCGTTTAGTATTAAAAGAAATATCGACAAAATTAGATTGACAGAAATTTCTTTTGCTCTTTTGTAAAGTTCGAAATAATCACTAACGCCCTTTTTGCTTTCCAACCTCGATATATATTCGTGACAATCTGAACAGTTCACTTATTTAGGAACGATGAACAAGTTCTAAAAGAATAGTTCGTTCATCAACTACCCATCACTATGTTCTACCAAAAAACTTCGTATAGTCCGTCCAACTTATCTGGAGAATAAAGGAGGGCGTCCCAATCGTTGTGGTACTGCCCGTAGTCTAAAAATTATCTCATTTGTAGGGAATTTTTTGCAAATTCGTTTTTTCTTAAACAAGATATTAAGCAGTATACGACACGATAAAAAACAAAAAATGTAAACTAACGTACAAATAAATTTATCAAAATATACATTCGTAAAATACACAACGTCACAAAATGGCGTTTTTTCAAAATCAAAGAAAAATACAATTTTCAGGAAAAAAAACAAACACTAATAATTCTTTTAGGCCGGCGCCACATTACGCAGATCTTCCGCCGCATCTTTACCGTTGCGTCAAATCGGCAAAGCAAATAGATCGACTGATCATCCGCGTAGTGTGTTTAATAAGCCCATATTGTATGGAAAGAAATGTAGCAATGTTCCACGACAGAAGAGACGCGGCGGAAGATCCGCGCAATGTGGCGCCGGTTTTATTCGGTGTCTCATACCTAATGATCATGACCATCATGTATAACTCAGTAACACCTAAGGATATCAATCGGTTTAGGGCCGTTGTATCAACTTGGTTTATAGTAATCTTTCGTTCAAAGCATAGATATTTTGCATTTTCCACCGATCAAACCACTCGCTCTCGTAAAAATCTATGCTTTAAATGAACTATTGCTATAAAGTAAGTTGATGCAACCAGTCTTTCTTTAATTTGCATAAATAAAAAAGTTTATTTTTGAAAAAAGATGTTTATACAAATGAACTCGTTAATGAATTATGTAATAAAAAGTATAAATAATAAAAATTCTATGTAAAAAATTATCTAATAAAATATATTCTAAAACTTTTCTCATCTTACGGCTTCTAATTCAATTTTTCCACTTATCCTTGTTCTTTTTTTTCCGGGTGTAGATATTTTAATGCCCATTTCCACGGCCACTTTACCTTCTTTAACTATTTTGTAAATTGCCGATTCAGAAATACCTGAAGAAATTGTATAATAGTAAAATAATAAACTAAGTATGGGAAAATCATCATAACTGCATGGCAGCACTAACTTGAAGCGGCGGCAATTGGCGGCAATACATCTATGAACAAAATCAAACGGTATAATTGGGGCTTTTAGACGTTGTTCCTATTCAAAAAACGTGTGCATTTTCAAGATTATTTCCCGAACACCGCTTTTAATGGTTTTTGGCATGGTGACAGTCTAAAATTTTCTTAAAAAACTATCGAAACAGTCGTAAACCCCTCTGTAAACAAAGTCTGTCAAAGGTCTGTCAGCTGTAGATAATCCAATATGGCGTCGTTAGTTCCAAATTTGGCCATTCTTCAGATAAGTTAGACGGACTATATATATAATAAATTTTTTTAAGCATAGAAATAGAGTACAGTTTATATTATTTTTTCTATGGTACAGTTTGAGAAAGTTTGAGGTTAAAAACGTTTGACATCTGTCGCAATTGTTATCGTTTTAAAAAGAAGTTTGTTTTTTGTTTTAAAAAGAAATCGTTTCGTTTTTCGCGAAAAATTCCAATAAAAATTCACCATGTCGTACATGCTTGGGCATCTGCACAATGGGTGGCAAGTTGACCAAGCAATTCTTTCTGAGGAAGACAGAGTTGTTGTAAGTTGAACATCGTTAAAATATTATTCCACCGAACATATTTCTGCTGCAAACTATTCTAGCGCTCTAATTACGCACTATTAATTTTCAGGTTATAAGGTTTGGCCACGATTGGGACCCGACATGTATGAAAATGGATGAAGTTTTGTACAGTATAGCAGAAAAGGTTAAGAATTTTGCTGTAATATATTTAGTAGATATCACCGAGGTTCCAGACTTTAACAAAATGTAAGTTCAAGTACTTTTCATGGGTGTTATTTATTTGTAGCGCACGACAATGCCCCTTACATTATTGTATTACACTGTCACATAGAAAACTTATAATCCGTATTGAATCACCTTATATAGGATTACTACTTCTATCCATCGGGCATCAGAAGATTGAAAATAGGATCGGAGGCCGGAGCGGGGTACAAATTAACCCCAGTCAAATTTACATTTCAATGAAGTATAGTGGCTTAAAAATGTTCTATAATATTTTTAATTACATTTATTATTACATTCTTATTCTAGAGGTTAAACATGTAGTGGTTTGGCAGATACCGAATATCTGGTGGCTGGATATTTGGCCCATGTACACGGCATGTTTATATCCAAGCTAAAATTCTGACTTAATTGTTGTTGCTGCTCCTCTCATGAGCTTTGCGCTGGGAAAATAGCCCTTTTCGAGAGGCGCACTCTTTCCCGCATATTTCACACAGGGAGGGGTCAGTTTGCATTGGTCGGTCCCGTTGATGCACGGTTGCGGCTCGCTGCTCTTTTTTTAATCGTCTGGCCGCCGCAACACCATCAGCCCGAGAGCATCGAACTCCCCATCACACATTAGAGCCTTGTTGAAAGCTGAATTAGAAAGTTTTTCAACCCCTTAAGACAAGAGCCAAAGTACCTGATTGCAACCTTCCTAGACTCAAGGATCAAGTCAAACTATTTGGGAGCTGTTGAAGCTGAAAGAACAAATCCTGATGATGAAAATGCGATGAATCTTCCAGCAGTAGAAGCTCATCGCCATCTCTTATGCCTGATAAAAGAAACGGAGAAGACAAGACAAGATGAGAGAGAGGTGAGAAAGTCACTCGTGGAGCTGTGATTTTTGGGCTTGCTTCAACGAAATGGCAAATAAAAATTGTAGTCAGTGTCAGGATCAAGAAAAAAACGCAATTGCAAGCGAGATTGACTATTACTCGAAGACAGTTTGAATCAAGTGTAATTGTGGTCAAAAGTCAAAAGAAAATAATCGTAATCTAAATTAAATTAAAACCAAACCTAATAACCTAACCTAACCAAACCTAATAACCTAACCTAACCTCATATATTGCCTATGAAATGTCAAAATATGCAGTGCATTTTTCGAAACTTTAAAGTGTAATATCTTATTTAATACTTACTTTTTAAACGTAAATTATCTTTCATTTTGTTATTAGCACATTCAATAATATAGTGAAATAATCATTTTCGTTGTATGTGCAATGGGACCATTATCTTGGATTTAGCCAAATCAGCATTTTCCTTTGAATTTTTACATGTATCTATGGATAAGTATATGAATCATTGAATAATTGTCTATAGTTCCCAGCTACAGACCCACATTGTGCACTGATCCCGTATTATATAATAATTCGGAAGAATCTCATATATGCACATATAAAGGATTTTGCTCTAAAAAATAATCAAAATATAGATACCTCATTATCAATAGTGACATCTGTATTAGATTATGGGATCAGTGGGTAGGTACTTGGACTTTTTTCGAAGATGCACACATTTTTGGTTCGTTGCATCTTGTCTTTAAATCTTCGTGAGACATTGATTCGAAGACATTTATCTCTTATTAGCTATAACAGACCAATGGTTACATTTGTACCACTTCAAAAACAAATATTAATAATTGAATTACAAAAAACACATTCATTCTTTCGACATTCAATGCAGCTGTCATAGAAGTGTAATTTCGAAACGTTTGAATATGGAACCGTTTTAGGCTTAAAATTCATAAGACATGAAAGTGGGTACCTAGATGTTGGAACCTTTTTTTTTAAATTGCACACGTTTTTACAACTCGATAATTTGAGCGTCATTAATATATAATTTTGTCTTTATTTTAGTTTTTAAGTATAACTTCTACCGCGCGTACATGAGTACACGCACCATTTCTCAGAAACACATTTTTATTAATTTGTATGTTATTTCATCACGGACAGGTACGAGCTGTACGACCCCTGCACGGTGATGTTCTTCTTCAGAAACAAGCACATCATGATTGATCTCGGCACCGGCAATAATAATAAGATCAACTGGACCCTGGAAGACAAGCAGGAGATGATAGACATTGTGGAGACAGTGTACAGAGGGGCAAGAAAAGGAAGGGGTCTCGTAGTTTCACCCAAAGATTACTCTACCAAATACAGATATTAAATTTTTTTTTATTGTATTCTAAAACATTGTGTGAAGTGACAATTAAGTGAAATTTTAGTGGATTTGAAAACTATAAATTGTGGATATTAATTACGTAAATAATACTCGACTAATCTGCATACAGTATCAAACAAATTATTGATAAATACAAAATAATAATGTATTAACTTTTCGCTATTTTAATATCCATTTTAGATTACCAGTAAAGCATGTGTTCTGCCAATAGAATTGTTTATATAATCTTGAATATGTTTCGTTAACTGAACTAGTAAATGAAAATATTTATTTAAAAAAATTATGGCCGAAAAAACTAAAATAAATTTTAGAACTTGTGTGTTTTATTTTTACAACTTTTTCTTTTTCTATCAAATTTTAAATTGGTTTTGTAATTCATAGTTGATTATATTCTTTCATGGTCCTATTAAAAGAAAGTATTTCTCCTGGATTGTTCCTGTTGTTGATTATTAATATGAACTATTATAATTCAAGATTAATCAAGGTCAAATTTTCCAATTTTTAAAATACCTTGGAAGTTTTATTTCTTCTACTTCCAGCACTTACTCCAAGACTTTAATGGT
>JADDOH010001394.1:0-41349 GCA_016648135.1 Agrypnia vestita | reverse complement strand
ATTTTTATATATACCCTAGCTTTTGAAAGTTGTACGGGTGGAGAATATCGCCACTGGTCATATTATTGTAATATGAAATTTGTAGTTTAAAACTATGAATTTAGAGTTTTACTGTTTCTTACTTACGACATACCGCATTAAAAAGTTATTTACCTTTTTTAAACTATCGTGTTACATACCTATAAAAATATATAGTTGAAGGTGTTTAATGCAATACATATTTCTAAAATGGGTGTGAAAACTTATTTCTGCGACCGTACTTTGGCGGTGGCTGTACCGAAGTTACGGAATAAACTATCTTATAAACTGAGACAAACAGACTGCTTACCACAGTTCTTAAAACAACTAAAGACGCACTTATTTAGACAATCACAAAAAAACCTACACTTTATAACGCTACCTACTGTTTTCTACTCCTAGTATGCACCCCGCTCAAATACCTAATTCTTCCTGGCACTCCCAACTATTATAGTTGTAACTGTTAATTCCATTTTTTTGCATGTTATCTAGTGAATAAGTAATAAGAAATAAGTTTCTTCAAAAATAAGAAAATAATTCTGTGGTGAAATTATTAATATAATTAATAAAATTGAACTTTGTTTTCACCACTTGTGTATTGAAAAATATCAACATGCTTGAGAGCCCATGGCCCCTTCGTGTACAATTTTTTAATACAATTGCTTTCTGACGAAGACACCATGAGCTCTGAAATATGTTGATATTTTTCTAATAATTTTATATATCTAATAGTTTCATGATTAACTTTATTTTATTTATTGATTATGGATTGATTAGGTATATAATATACTATTATAACTAGTCTTAGAACACTTTATAAGTAAAATTGTCATTTTTATAAAAAATATTTAAGAAATTTTAAATTTTGTCTTGATTATTTTAGAAATATTAAATTGCATTAAAATAAAATAAAAATATTTAAAATAAAATGATATTTTTTTGAAGCTACATAGACTACGTTATATTTTTGCAAACTTTTATGAATGTACCTTTAGAAATAAAAGACTTATTGACTTTTGATCCGAAATAGACCACGATTTTCCATAGTGCGACGTTTCGGATCCCATTGCAAGGTCTATCACCAGCCTTTATAAAGGACCCTGCAATGACATCTGATACGTCGTCCAGAGAGGTCAGATATACACGGCAGAATAATTAATTTTTATTGAAAAAAAAAAGATTTCCTTCCGGCGATCTATAATTACCCTTTATAAAAGTTTAAAGTGTATTTTTTTAACCTAGTCAGCAATCACAGATAAGGTATAATAATGTAACTAACCTGATGTGTATCTCCGCTGGTGGAGGCAGCGCGCTCCTCCTCAACCCTGACCGCGAGAGCCGCTATGAGTCTGGACAGTCGGCTCCTGCTCGGAACTTCCTCTGCATATTGTGGCTGGCAATAAAAACACAAAAATATGTAAAAAAAACTGTCAAAATTTGAGAAATCGACAACACAACACAGCACAACTGAACAAATCACGCAGCAACATATCAAAATTTAATGAAAAGCAAACTCACAAGGCACATTTTCAAGATGTTATCAACGGACGGAAGATGTTTATGGTGTGAAATATAAAAGTCAAATGATTTTACTTTGCTAAATGCCCACTATTTATACGATTTTCAAGTGCATAATACACCCCACGACTATAATCACCTCAGAAAAATAAATAACCCTTATTGATTACGGGATTCTCCTAATGACAATTTGGAGAACCTAATGCAATTCTTATTTCTAGGGAATTTTCTACTGTGTTTGCTATACACCTGCATAAAACTGAAACGATTATGATTAATTTTGTTCAAGAATGTATCTAGTACAGTTATAAGGTGTAATATTTTGTAACTATGAGATATTTTATATGTATGGTTTTTTATTTGAATGTAAGTGATAAATTTGTGGTTGATATAGCTACTGGCTGTGTGATAGTAATTTTTTTATTATTATTAGAGACACTAACAGAATAATGGGTAAATGATGTATAAAGAACAATACTTTTATTTAAGACTCTGCCCATTATCCCAATTACAAGTGTTTTCGACCCGCTCTGGCATAAACATGCATATTTATATTTAAGAGTATTAATGTAATGTGAACATGTAAAATTATGTAACTAAATAATTGATTAATGTGTTCTATGGGTTTACGTTATTGTCAGAAAAATGGATGTTGTGTAGAAGTGACATTTTGAATGATGATAGGGTGTCTGTAAGAATATCATCATCAACATTAAGGTCAGAACAATATGTACACATTTCAAGTTCAAAACTGGAGCTGGCAGGAGAGGAACGAAAGTAGACTGAATGCAGTGGAGACGAGATCCCTCAGACAAATCCGTTTAAGATAGAGTACAAAATGAAGATATTAGGTGAATGTAAAGCTGATCTTAGCATAATTAATAGAATTAAAAAAGGGTCACTCAGGTGGTTCGGGCATGTTGAGCGAATAAATAAGGAAAGAATGGTAAAAAAGATATATATAGCAAGTGTTGACGGTGCCAGAAAGAAGGGGCGACCGCAGATTAACCATATACTGGAAGATGGTGTGTTAGAAGCCTCAAAAACCGTCGAGCTTGCATGCGAAGATGTATGAATGTGGATGAGGCGTGAGTTGTATGACAGGACAAAATAATGTTGCGCTCTATATCCTCTCTGCTTACTCCCACGGGGAAACGGCGTAATGGTAAGAAAGAGTTTTATTCTTCTTTCTTACTGTTTCTCACATTAAAATGTTCCTCCATATTTTTCTAACAGTATTGATTTGTCATTTTTTAACGATATTTAAGGGAGAGTTTTTTCATCATGATTTATAGAGATTAAGCATTAATTTGATTCTTTCAAATGATTTTTATTACTATCGTGATTTCTTGTCACATTTGTTCGCAGATATTTATATTATTTTTTCCATTCAAAAGTTTAGTTGTTTACTTTCATCCTTCTAACCATCGCGGTCTCAACATTGTCGATTTAACTTTTTTCAATCTCAGCGTCTGTTTTGGTTTCCATTCGGATGTTACCCTGCAGAGATTCACAAAATTTAAAAGTGTAAAAATTTATTGATATTGCCCTGACAAATAAATTAATGTAAATAAAATAAAATCACAGATTCCTCCCACAAAATTGATGTAACTCGCAGAGAGTCACATAACTGGCAAAGTGTTTTCAAATAATTTTCAAGTTGTTCAAATAAATTTTTTATTTAATTTATTTATTTAATAGATAATAATACATATTATGCTTTCTTTTATAACAATGATAACTAGCAAGTACTAACAATCATATTATTATCATATGTTATACACCATCAAAAAGAATTAGATTCTTTTGTGTTGTGAGGGAATTTAAATAAGGAAGTATTGCTATTTGGATTATCTTCCCGGCGTGATGATTTTTTTTAACATATTCAATTTTTTATGCCTCCTTGTTGTACAAGAAAAAAATCGCACAGCTTTCAAACAGCACCGCTCTGGTTATGTCACTGTGCCAGCCTTTGGGCCCCCGCCCATACCGGGACAAGGGGATGTAGGCGATGATGATGATGATGAGCTTACAAATAAAGATAAAAGTATCGCCCTACATGAATCGACGTCACATTTTGACCACTGAAAAACAGCGTATGTCCGTGTTGGGTTCTTCAGGTATATAATCTATGATAAAAATGCAAAAATTCCAAGTACTCCACTATTGAACGTCATCAAAAATACACGTTAATGTTTATCAGCATAATTGTCGATACAAATATAAATAAACAGTCAATTGAAATTTAAGAATAACGCAACTGGGTAAAATCAGAAAGGTTATTTTTTTATTAATTACTGAATCTTAAATGTAAACGCCTCCACCACAAATTTCTGTAAAACTTTAATATCTGTTATTCAATCTTAGCTTTCTTCCTTACATAAAAATATCAATGTTTAGCACAAAATTGTTAATTTCAAACATTTTCAATGCGTTAAGAAATAATAAGACTACCTTCTTATTTTTGTGGACACACGAAGGATGTCAAAGAATATTAGTTCCCTTTCAATCAATCCATAATCATCTCAATAAACACACCCATTTATTTTAGGAGTTTTACGATACGTACACCATAAATTTCTTTATCACAGAATATCGATTGAGAAAACCGCACAAAAAAGCATTAAATTTGAAAGCAAGAGTAGCGATCAAATTATAAATTGTGGCATACAAGTAAAGGCTGAAGTATCCAAAAAAAAATTAATGCAGTCATGAAAGATTGCAATTTATAAAGAACTTAATTCGAGAATTTATAGGAAAAATAGTTTATAAATTTATAGGAAACATGATTTTGGAAGGGATAGATACCATAAAATCTAGAATTCAATACATTTTAAAATTAATAATCCTCGCTGACTACATTCAAAAATTTTTTTTATTTTTTTGATATTGCTGCCTTTGCTATTATATCCCACAATTTATTATTGCAGAAATAAATATCATATATAAGCTCGCTTCTAAATAAATCCAAAAAGTTTCTTACTACATGTCAATATCCAATACAAGTGTAATTCTAATTCTTGATACCAAGAAGCAAGCAATCTTCTCGCCATTGCGTTATTTTACAATTGTCTATAATAGGAGTATTACCATATGTACACTTTTATTTTGTATATATTATAATAGGGCTTATCCAATTAGTTGCTGTAGTCAAATACGTCATTAACTGACCCAGGCTTAAGAAAATCACATAGATATGTGATTTCACCGGGAATCGAACCCGGAACCTGCGATATGACAAGTCAGCGTCATACCCACGAAGGACGCCAAGCCGTTTGTTAAAAATCATAAGAAATTACAATTTACATAAGAAAGAGGATCAAAGTAGGTACTGCATAACTTAAATTAAAGAAACATTTAAATACAACAAACAAGCATACATACATTCAGCTTTATATACCAATGCCAGTTCGATCTTTGAATATAAAATTGGATATATTTCTTTTTTATTCCTTCCCTATATTTAAAGTATCTCCATAATCTGTTTACGAGTTAAATATGTATATGACTGAGAGTATGAAAAATAAATATTATTTTTAACTTTATTATACTTAACATCGTTAAACATTGCTTACATGTTTTATTCTAAACAAAGCTCTCATTTATTTAGTTCATATATTTTTATGTTTTCATTACCTTCACTAACAAAATTTTACACCAGGAAGTAGGTATCATCAGATGGGTCTTGGAAATGTTGACAAATTCGTAAATAGTCGAAAAGTCCCCACAGTCCACGACCACTGCCTTCAATCTTATACTAATGATAATTTAATCACCCTAACTGCAATCCTCTTACCTCCTTCCAATTTAATGCGAAAATTCCAGATACCCTTCTAATGAAAGTCATTAAATACACATATAAATATTATGACCAGAAGTTTTAAGTATAAACAAATACCACCCTTCAAGAATTATTTAAAACACAAACAAGAAACTAAGAGATAAGTAAATAAGATAATTAAATACTGGAATTTTATCAATTGGTGACACATGTCGCAAAAATAGACACTCTTTGAATACATATTTTTTTCTTTGAAGAGAAACATCTAAATACTATTTATTGTATGTGATTTTAAAAAATATAATATTGCTAAGCAAGAAATTTTTATTTTTTATTTTTATTTATCAATTTACATTACACGAAATATAGACATTTATTGAGTTCACATATTTTTAGTATATATTTTATTCGATTACATTATTTTATACCAGGAAGTAGGTATGATCTTAATAATATGATTTTAATCACCCCAACTACAACCCTCACTAATGAAATATATAATTCCAATAGAATGCAAAAATTTCAGATACCCTACTAATTATAGTCATTAAATACACATATAAATATTATAACCAGGAGTTTTAAGTAAAGTTATAAACAAATAAAGCTCTTCAAGAATTATTTAAAACACAAACTAGAAACGGTCGTATAGTTAATGATAATTGAATACTGGAATTTAAGCAATTGGTGACACATGTCGCAAAACTAATTCAAAGAGTGAATATATTTTTCTATGACAAGAAACAACAAAATATTATTGGATGTGATTTATGAAAATATAATATTGCTCAGCAAGAATTTATTTTAATTTTTTTATTTCTTTCTTTTCATTATACGAAATAATACAATTAATTACTTTTATTTAATTAATTTAATTTATTAAAATATCACTGAGTTTATGATCATAAGATTTTTTATATACCGGGTCGGGTTTTATTTTTATGTAAAATATTTAAATGATTTTTTAATTAAAATTTATTTTACTCTTAATAATTCATTATGTAACATATGAATGCAAAATATAATATCGAGCATTTTATAAAACTTATTTTATCTAAAATTCATTTTGGCTGTATTAAATAATGTTCAGGTTTTTTAAATTATAAACCGAATTTAATCGGTTAGTATTTACCCTTGAAATATTATTGTTAATTAATTTAGGTGTCAAGAACAAGAACAACAACGAACTCTAAACAACTGTAACAGACAAATTTGAAAGACAATTTGTCGAGCGAGTAAAATACATATATAAAATACCCCTGTGAAAAAATTCATCAAATCAGCCATTCATTAAAGAAGTCAATATACGTACCGAAAGCAAAATATCACGAAATAGTAAAAATTACAAAAAATTTAATATCAAAATGGACCGGGTATGGCCGGAATACAGGCTAATCGTATTAAGGAATAAACAAAGAAATCACCACAGTGATAAGTCGACTAATCGATCTCAGAGGTAATCAAATGATGGAGATGAGAATACACCCAGAATAACTTAAAAGTACCTTTATTCGACCAATTTATACCAATATCGCATAAACAATTCATTTTCTATAGACCCACATTGCTCTTTTTAATACTGGATAAAATAATCGAAAAAACATATTGCAAAATATTTATTTACACTTTTAGAAAAAATATTGTATAACATACTGACATACTATTTTTTATAGACTTATAGGCAGGCGCAAGATTTTTTTTCCTCAATTTAATACAATACCTGGTGTGTTTCAAATTAAGTAAATTATCAAATTTTTTTACTAAAAATCCTATACTATAATGTATTGTTGGACATATTTTCTTAATACTTAAACAGAGACAAAAAAGAGATCCCAATTAGCTAAAAAACTAACCTTTAAAAACCAAGTTTTACATTACTCTCTTTCGCTTTGCATCAGGTTTCGTGTTATACGCGCGTCGGGCTAATTACTCTTATAGAATGATTCCAATTTGAAAAAAAAAAATTCTATAAATCCAAAATTATACTACAATTATTTTTTTTTTTTAACTTTGTTAGTTTTAAACATTTGTAAGCTAGTTTACTTTTTAAAATTTGTTAGATCATTTTAATCGTCACCACGAGTCGGCCTGCAAATTCAGCTCGATTTCATCACGGGAAAAGCGTTAAAAATCGATCCAAAGCTTTTCGTCAGATAAGCAAGCAAGCAGACGCTACGAGGTATAAAATAAAGGGAGTATAAAACTAACCCATAAAAACCAAGTTTTTATTTTACTCCCTTTTAAGTTTATCATCATGTTATAATTGATTGACTGAAAATGAAACATGTCTAGAGAAATATCTATGTCAAAAATCTCTAAAAATATCTCTTTATTTTTGATTTCTTGTGCTGATCTGTGAACCAATAGTCATAAATTTTCGAAATTCGTAGTGAAAATTCGTAGTTATGTACCCATTATACCGACGGAGTAATTCAAATTTTAAATATTCCGTGGCGTCGTCATTAGGCCGCTGATGGTAATAATGAAACATTTGTATCGTTTCTAATTTAAAAAAACATTAAAATTTCTAAAAATCCAAAATCATATTACAATTATTAATTTTTTTTAACGAAAATTTGATAAATCTTCTTGATCGTCGCCACGAGTCTGCTTGCAAAGTTTCAACTCGATTGGATCACGGAAAAAGGGTTAAAAAGCGATCCAAAGTTTTTTCGTCAAGAAAACAAGCAAGCAGACGCCACGAGTTAAAAGAAAGGAAGTAAAAACCCAGTTTTTATTATACTCCCTTTCTCATTTACTAGTGGAAACGGGTTTGGCGTTTAACCTACGCGTTGGGCTTCGGTCGGGCGACGCTACGAAAGGGAGTAATAAAAAATTTGCAAAAATCCAAAATTATACTATAATTATTATTATTTTTTAACGAAAATGTGACAGATCCTTTTGATCGTCGCCACGAGTCTGCTTGCAAAGTTTCAGCTCGATTGAATCACGGGAAAAGGGTTAAAAAATCGATCCAAAATTTTTTCATCAAAAAAACAAGAAAGCAGACGCAAGTAAAAAAAAGTAACCCATAAAAACCAAGTTTTTATTATACGCCCTTTCTTTGTTAAATATAACAACAATTAAAGACGAATTAAAACATATAACATAACACTAAACTTACAGTAATTTAATATATTTCTAAAATGTCAGATGTTTTGAGCTTTGATAAGACACATTAGTAACATCTAAGTTTAGTTCATTCATTAGGCGGACTATATCAATTGTGATAGTTTCTGGAGTTTCATCACAATTTACAAAATTGTTACCATGAACCTTTCATGGTTGACTCTTTTATTTCAGTTCATTCTATATGTCTCACGTGTCTCCAATATTGCTTACTGCGTTTCATACATTGTAGTTCTTCCAGAAATCTTTTAATGTAGGCCCACCTTCCCTGTCAGTTGCCTCGATAGCCTGAGTCATTATTGACCTCATATAATTATCTTTTAAACATAGCTATCACCGTTTGGTCCATAGGCTATATAAGAAAACACAACATTGATTTCCGTGTATAAATTCTGTAGAGATTTTGGGTGTCTTGGAGCATTGTTTAAGGTTAACAATATTTTAAATGGTAAATTATTATCTTTCCTTCCTGCACAAGATTAAATCTCTATCCTAGCTAGCTTACAAGCAAAGTGATGGAAGGAAGCAAGATGCAAGTGATACCAGGATTCCACTTTCTTGTAAGCGAGCGAGAGGGGGATATCTTTACCCCACAGCGTGACAATGTTCGAAATAGCGAATTGTGCGAAAGTCGAATGTTCGAAAGTCGAGGTCCGCCTGTATGTACATACAAGAGAGACGTGGCAATCCCCCTTAGTACGACCGCTTTACCCTTTTTTTTAGGCACAAATTTATTAGCTCTCTTTTAGAGTTCTTTCGTAAATATTTGCATTGTATGAATTTTAACCCTTCCTTTGAAATCTTCAGGTTTGTGTTTTCTAGGGTATTGTGCCGTGTTATTACATCAGGGCTAATGATGGACCCTACTATGGGATCCGAAACTTCGGTTGGAAAGATCCTAATAACACAGCATAATACCCCAGAAAACACAAACCTGAAGATTCTGAGTGGCCGTGAAAACCTAAGAATGTTCTTCTTTTTTTGAAAGTTTTTAGATATTTTGTTTTTAATTTTTGACACTAAAATCTCGCTTCATCCATATTTAGCCATGGTCACATGTTTGCTCGTTCATTGTTGAGGCTCCTCGCAGGACCAGCTTCCAATATCTGGCTAACCCGGTCACGTCCAGTCAGTCAGTCACTCCATCTTCTGCAACTGCTCTCTTTTTCTAGCGTCGTCAACACTCGCTTCATATATATTATCTTTCTTAACCATTCTCTACTCTTTCATTTGCTGGACATAACCATACCACATATGCAACCCTTTTTTTAATCCTATACACTATGCAAATATCAGTTTTACATTACAAATTGTTTTGTGATATGTTATATATATACAGGGTGAAACAGAGCTGGCCCACAATACTTCGGAAGTTTTATAAAAGTTAAGTCAAAAATATTGAAAAAAATGGAATTTGATGTTACTTATCTCTATAATTTGTCTATTGATTTTATGTCATTTTTCTTATTTTAAACATTTTTACACGAAATTAATCTACCTGTAACGTATGTGGACTAGCTTTGGTACACCCTGTATGCAAGTGTAAGTGTATATGTGTGCTAAATAAAAACAGGTTCCATTATAAATTATTCATTTATTGAACTCAAATATACACAACATGCAGAATTTAAAACAACTTAACACATATTTGTACAGAATAACTACATACGGAAATTAAAATAAATACACATAATTTGGACCTTATATTACAAAACATAAACAATTACATAGATAATACATAGAGAATTAAAAATAACTGCAGATCATTTCTACATAAATTAAAATAAATACATATAATTTGTATGTTATAAAACATTATGTTATATGTTATAAAACATTAACAAATATCAAAACTATTTTAAAGAACTCTTGATGCGGGATTACGCGGACTCTATCTGTCGATGAATTCTTCTTCGTCGGACTCGTCCGTTACATGGCTTGGTTGCTGGGAGGCTGCGGCCGCTCGGACCATTAGCTCCCACTGCTGTCTCGCCGAGTAATCCGTGCGATCCTGTGAACAAGTGAGAACAACAATTATTAGTAATGAAACTCAAAGTAAAACAAAAAAATGCGGCATGCATTTCAAAGGGAGTATTTTAATGTTTCAGTTTACAGAAAATTATGCATTGATAAAATTTCTTATACAGCTAGTAGCTAAAACTTCAGGGGAGTCTTCTTCTATCAATTTGGAAAAGAAAATATTCTATTCTCTCAGTAACTACCGACATTTCACCCACTTTGGGTGAAATGTCGGTAGTTACTGAAAGATAAACAAAATATGCATTTTTTTTCAAATATTTCTGACTTATTTTCTGTAAAACGTTGGAACATCACTACACTATCTCATATGGAATATTAACAATTCATTCGCTTTGACACAAGTTGATTAAAATAATTTAAACCTTGCGAAATTTTTTTTTTTTTTTAATGGTAAAACCTTCAACATTTTATTTGACTTGTATTAAAAAGGAGGAATTTTAAATACTACAAATACATTACGGTAGTGATGTTCTAATATTCTGAAAAAAAATAATTTAAAAAATATTGAAAAAATTCAAACTGGACATTTCACCGTAAAATGTCAGACAAAGGAACTCTGTACAGAGAATTTTGTCACCAGTAATGAGATAAGTAAACTCGTTAAATAGTTGAACTGACCTGATACTGGGGATACTCGTCTCCTTCGTCAGCACTTTCATCGGACGCACCACTCAGTGAGCTGACACTGCAGTCTGAAACACTTGGAAAATATATATTAATTTAGTACAACGCTATTTTCGTCTCATGTGTTTGTATTTATTAAGAACCACTTGAGAGCGGCACAAACAAGTTTTGTGAGAAAATCACAAACGAATGAGCTAAGATGAAACGAATATCACAAAAGATCCTCACCCAAGCCACTAGTCGCGGCACTCTCGGTAGTCTCAGAATGTGAGCAGAGAGGCTCCTCCGCGAGCCCCGGAAGAGCTGCTGGGGGGCTGGTCCTCCTGGCGGGGGAGTCGTCCTCCTGGAGCAGGATCCTCGCCAAGCTGCCCGCGTACAGCATCGCTGCTCCGCTCCCAGTTACAGTTTCTTGGGTTGGCTGGAAAATAAATAAATAAATGTTTAATAATATTATATTTACACTAGAATTCAACAACACAGGAAAATTAATAACGGACAAAACAGAAAATAAGGATGTTAATACACAGTAAACTCACAATGCTCATTTTGATAATTACACGGTAAACGTATCAGAGATCTTTACAGAGTGATGTACAAATATCAATTGATTTTAATTTACTAAAATCCCACTATTTATACGATTTCAAAGAGCATAATATACCCCTTTCATCTAATCGCTTCTGAGAAATATTAACCCTTGTTGTCAAATACGGGTTCTCCTAATGACATATTTCATATTTCAAACTAATTTCAACTGTGTTTACCAGACACCTGCATTTCACTAAAACGATAAGGATTCACGTTTATGAATTGTCACTAAACTTCAATAAGATGTTTGTAACTACAAAATATATGATTTTTATGTATACCCTAGCTTTTGAAAGTTGTACGGGTGGAGAATATCGCCACTGGTCATATTATTGTAATATGAAATTTGAAGGTTAAAACTATGAATTTAGAGTTTTACTGTTTCTTACTTACGACATACCGCATTAAAAAGTTATTTACCTTTTTTTAAACTATCGTGTTATTTACTTATTAATATTATATTAAACTTATTTCTGCGACCGTACTTTGGCGGTGGCTGTACCGAAGTTACGGAATAAACTACCTTATAAACTGAGACAAACAGACTGCTTACCACAGTTCTTAAAACAACTAAAGACGCAATTATTTAGACAATCACATAAAAACCTACACTTTATAACGCTACCTACTGTTTTCTACTCCTAGTATGCACCCCGCTCAAATACCTAATTCTTCCTGGCACTCCCAACTATTATAGTTGTAACTGTTAATTCCATTTTTTTGCATGTTATCTAGTGAATAAGTAATAAGAAATAAGTTTCTTCAAATATAAGAAAATAATTCTGTGGTGAAATTATTAATATAATTAATAAAAATGAACTTTGTTTTCTCCACATTTGTATTGAAAAATATCAGCATGCTTCAGAGCCCATGGCCCCTTCGTGTACAATTTTTTAATACAATTGCTTTCTGACGAAGACACCATGAGCTCTGAAATATGTTGATATTTTTCTAATAATTTTATATATCTAATACTTTCATGATTAACTTTGTTTTATTTATTGATTATGGATTGATTAAATATACCTTTATAAATAAAAGACTTATTGACTTTTGATCCGAAATAGACCACGATTTTCCATAGTGCGACGTTTCGGATCCCATTGCAAGGTCTATCACCAGCCTTTATAATGGACCCTGCAATGACGACTCATACGCCGTCCAGAGAGGTCAGATATACACGGCAGAATAATTAATTTTTATTGAAAAAAAAAAGATTTCCTTCCGGCGATCTAGAATTACCCTTAATAAAAGTTTAAAGTGTATTTTTTAACCTAGTCAGCAATCACAGATAAGGTATAATAATGTAACTAACCTGATGTGTATCTCCGCTGGTGGAGGCAGCGCGCTCCTCCTCAACCCTGGCCGCGAGAGCCGCTATGAGTCTGGACAGTCGGCTCCTGCTCGAAACTTCCTCTGCATATTGTGGCTGGAATACAAAAATATGTAAAAAAAACTGTCAAAATATGAGAAATCGACAACACAACACAGCACAACTGAACAAATCACGCAGCAACATATCACAAATTTAATGAAAAGCAAACTCACAAGGCACATTTTCAAGATGTTGTCAACGGACGGAAGATGTTTATGGTGTGAAATATAAAAGTCAAATGATTTTACTTTGCTAAATGCCCACTATTTATACGATTTTCAAGTGCATAATACACCCCACGACTATAATCACCTCAGACAAATAAATAACCCTTATTGATTACGGGATTCTCCTAATGACATTTTGGAGAACCTAATGCAATTCTTATTTCTAGGGAATTTTCTACTGTGTTTGCCTGCATAAAACTGAAACGATTATGATTAATTTTGTTGAAGAATGTATCTAGTACAGTTATAAGGTGTAATATTTTGTAACTATGAGATATTTTATATGTATGGTTTTTTATTTGAATGTAAGTGATAAATTTGTGGTTGATATAGCTACTGGCTGTGTGATAGTAATTTTTTTATTATTATTAGAGACACTAACAGAATAATGGGTAAATGATATATAAAGAACAATACTTTTATTTAAGACTCTGCCCATTATCCCAATTACAAGTGTTTTCGACCCGCTCTGGCATAAATATGCATATTTAAATTTAAGAGTATTAATGTAATGTGAACATGTAAAATTATGTAACTAAATAATTGATTAATGTGTTCTATGGGTTTACGTTATTGTCAGAAAAATGGATATTGTGTAGAAGTGACATTTTGAATGATGATAGGGTGTCTGTAAGAATATCATCATCAACATTAAGGTCAGAACAATATGTACACATTTCAAGTTCAAAACTGGAGCTGGCAGGAGAGGAACGAAAGTAGACTGAATGCAGTGGAGACGAGATCCCTCAGACAAATCTGTTTAAGATAGAGTACAAAATGAAGATATTAGTTGAATGTAAAGCTGATCTTAGCATAATTAATAGAATTAAAAAAGGGTCACTCAGGTGGTTCGGGCATGTTGAGCGAATGAATAAGGAAAGAATGGTAAAAAATATATATATCGCAAGTGTTGACGGTGCCAGAAAGAGGGGGCGACCGCAGATTAACCATATACTGGAAGATGGTGTGTTAGAAGCCTCAAAAACCGTCGAGCTTGCATGCGAAGATGTATGAATGTGGATGAGGCGAGAGTTGTATGACAGGACAAAATAATGTGGCGCTCTATATCCTCTCTGCTTACTCTGCAGAGAGTCACATAACTGGCAAAGTGTTTTGAAATAATTTTCAAGTTCAAATAAATTTTTAATTTATTTTTATTTATTTAATAGATAATAATACATATTATGCTTTCTTTTATAACAATGATAACTAGCAAGTACTAACAATCATATTATTATCATATGTTATACACCATCAAAAAGAATTAAGATTCTTTTGTGTTGTGAGGGAATTTAAATAAGGACGTATTGCTATTTGGATTATCTTCCCGGCGTGATGATTTTTTTAACATATTCAATTTTTTATGCCTCTTTGTTGTACAAAAAAAAAATCTCACAGCTTTCAAACAGCACCGCTCTGGTTATGTCACTGTGCCGGCCTTTGGGCCCCCACCCATACCGGGACAAGGGGATGTAGGCGATGTGATGATGAACTTACAAATAAAGATAAAAGAATCGCCCTACATGAATCGACGTCACATTTTGACCACTGAAAAACAGCGTATGTCCGTGTTGGGTTCTTCAGGTATATAATCTATGATAAAAATGCAAAAATTCCAAGTACTCCACTATTGAACATCATTAAAAATACACGTTAATGTGTATCTGAAATTAATTAAAGAAACAATTAAATAAAACAAACACGCATACATATACACATTCAGCACTATATACCTATGACAGTTCGATAAGTGCATATAAAATTTCATAAATTTGTTTCCTATTCCTTACCTATATTTAAAGTAGGTATCTCAATAATCTGTTTACGTGTTAAATATGTATATGATTGAGAGTATGAATAAGACAATAAAATATAATACGAATAAAATTATTTTTTTATTTTTTTTGCATTACAGATCGCTCCATTAACAATGCATTGCATTATACATTGCTTATATATTTTATGCCAGACAAAGCTCTCATTTATTTAGGTATCATCAGACGGGTTCTTCGAAATTTTCACAAATTCGTAAGTGGTGGAAAAATTCCCAATGTCGGCGACCACTGCCTTCAATCTTATCCTAATGATAATTTAATCACCACAACTACAACCCTCACTAATGAAGTACATTATACCAAAAGAATGCAAAAATTCCAGCTACCCTTCTAATTGTAGTCATTAAATTCACATTTAAATATTTTAACCAGGAGTTTTAAGTAAAGTTATAAACAAATAAAGCTCTTCAAGAATTATTTAAAACACAAACATGAAACTGTCGGATAGTAAGTAAGATAATTAAATACGGGAATTTAAGCAATTGGTGACACACATCGTAAAAATAGGCAAACTTTGAATAAATATTTTTTCTATGACAAGAAACATCTAAATTCTATTGTATGTGATTTTTTGAAATATAATATTGCTTTTCAAGGAATTTTTTTATTTTATTTTTATTTATTTCTTTTCACTATACGAAATAATTACTGCTAATTATTTTATTTAATTTATTAAAATATTATTGAGTTTACGATCAGAAGATTTTTTGTATACCGGGTCGTTTTTTTTATGTAAAACATTTTTAAATGATTTTTTTAATTATAATTTATTTGACTCTTAATAATTCATTATGTAACATATGGATGCAAAATATAGTATCGAGCATTTTACAAAACTTATTTTTTCTAAAATTCATTTCGGCTGCATTAAATAATGTTCAGGTTTTTTAAACTATAAACCGAATTCAATCGAGTAGTATTAATACTACTTATCAAATATTATTATTTATTAATCAAGGTGTCAAGAACAACAAAAAACTCCAAAAAAACTGTTACGAAATTGAAAAACAATTTCTCAAGCGGGTAAAATAAATAAATTACTCTCGTGAATAAAGTCATCAGATGAGCCTTTCATTGAATAGGTCAATATATGTACCGAAAGCAAAATATAATTTAATTATTTGATTAATTATAATCAAATGAAGGAGATGAGAATATACACAGATTAACTCTAAACTGCCTTTATTCGAATGGTTCATAGAATTGGATCCCATAAACCATTCATTTACTTTAGACCCACATTGATCATTTTAATACTGGATAAAATAATCGAAAAATATATTGTGTAATATTTACTTGCATTTTTGGAAAAAATATTGCGTAGCAATAGGTGGTCATACTATTCTTTATATATTTATATACGCAATTTTTTTTTTCTAAATTTAATACAAAACCTGGTGTGTTTAAAAATTAAATTATCAATTTTTCCCAATTATAATAATTTCGTTGTCTGTCCGTCCGTCCATCGTAACTTCGTGTAATGTCCGTAACTTCTTTATGGTATTTTTTTATATGAATTAGGAATTGACATGTAAAAGTGCCGTAATTTTTGAAGGGTTACAGCTAGTTATACTATTAAACCCATACATAAAATAAATTATTATGTCATGTTGGACAACTACATCTACTTTATGTTTGAAAAATATGTTCAAATTAATAATATACATTCATAAAATAGAGATATGGCAATCTCCCTCAATAAATAGTACGACCGTTTTACCGGTTTTCTATCAACAGAAATTTTTGATCTACTTATTGGCTCTCTCAAAACTTCCGTATTATGAGAGTGCATTTCGTAAATATTTGTGATACTATGAATTTTAACCCTTCCTTTGCAAGTTTTCGGTAATTTTTTAAAAATTTTTAGAGAATGAAGCGCCATACTCTTCTGTCCTGAAACTAAAATCTCGCTTCATCCATATTTAGCCATCGTCGCATGTATGCTCGTTGATTTTTGAGGCTCCTCGCAGGACCAGCTTCCAATATCTGGCTAACCCGGTCACGCCCAGTCAGTCAGTCACCCCATCTTCTGCAACTGCTCTCTATTTCTAGCGTCGTCAACACTTGCGTCATATATATTACTAGCTGTTAATGATTAAGTTGAAAATATATTTGTGGAGGTAAACAAACGTTTGAACGGTATAGATTTGCATCGAAAATATATCAGGGGGAGGGTAAAAGGTAAAAGGGGAGGAAGTTAATGTCACTTTTGTTAACCGCCGGGTCCTAACGAATAAGTTTCCAAATTTTGAGTCCGATCGGTCAAAAGGTACCTACAGATTTGCATCGAAAATATATCAGCGGTGAGGAAGAGTTAAAAGAATAGGGGGGAAATGTCGCCTATGTTACCCGCAGAGTCCTAAAGAATATGTTTCCAAATTTTGAGCGCGATCGGTCAAACAGTACAGATCTGCATCTAAAATATGTCAGGGGAGGGGAAGGGGTATGAGATTAGGGGGTGTGACGAATGTGCGGACGCTTGGATGAGTGAGAGGCAAGCGTGCGAGCGAGACGCGTAGATGGCGCCCATGCTGTTGCGCCGCACCGGGCAGAGCGAGATTCACCGGGGTCCGAATCAGTTGTACATATTGCATTATAAAGTAGTGTCTCCAATAAATGTTGTTACCTACGTAACGAGTATTATTAGAAGAACCCGATTATTCCCAAGTGCGTAGGCCGAGTTATATTGCCTACGCACGCAAGAACCTCACATTGGCGCAGCCGACGGACATATTTTTTTTCGACAAGGTCGGAAAAAAATATATTGAAGAATCTACAGGGAGACGACTACGGACAGCGACCGAGAAGAAAGTATTGTGGCAAGGTCGAATACTTGGAAGAGGATCGCCTTCAGCGGAGCTGAAGAAGAAAAAAGAGGACCCAGGGTGCCGAGGAGGCGACCCAAGAGAGGCGCACGGCTCATCTTCAAGGAGGAGTGGCGGCAGTTCGGCAAGGGCTGACTGTGCAGCGAAGGGCGCAGCAGGCAGCCAAGTAGGAGGATCGGCGGAGGGCAACGCAGAGGATTTTAGCCGAGGACTACCAAGGACGCAGGTGGAGAGGATCCTGACTCCAGGAGCAGGAAAGTTAAGTACTTTTTGTTCTCTTTGTCTGGGGGTAGTGATTTTTTTTTTTTAGAGGCATGGAGCAGAGAGCGCTCACGTTCAGCCACCTGAACGATGCCTGGAAGGTGTATAAGGTTCGATTCGAACAATACCTTGTTGCTAATGATGAGGGTAAATGGTCAGATACAAAAAAAGAGCTATTTTTCTAACATCATTTTTTATTTTTTTTTATTTTTTTATTTCTTTATTTCTTTAAAATTTATTTATACATAGAAATGAAGGTAGTTGCTTCACTAGACAATGTCTGTTCTGAAGCAACTACCTGTACAGTTTTTTTTTTTTAAGTTTGAACATTAGCAAGATATAATATATATAATACACATATATACACACATACATACAAATATACACTCATATACATCTACATATACATACACACACACATATATATATATATAATATTAGAAATAAGATTTATATATTGTCTGTAAGAAATAAAACACAAACAAAAGACTATATATTAAAGAATTATACATTTAGACATTGTATATAGGGAGTAAAATCATTCAAACAGAAGCCAACAAAGCGGTTACCAAATGTAGGCAGACTACAAAATGAAAGCAATGTGTCATACATGACAGCTTTAATTTCATTGCAAAACAATTTTGTGACTATATTAATATGGACTGTATTGACTATATTAATATGGATGACACATTGGTCTCATTTTTTGTCCTACCCACACCAAAGAGCCACCTTGTTATTTTATGTTTGAATTCTTTTAACACCTTAAGACCCTTTACGTCTAATGGCAGGTTATTGTATATTCTTGGAGCACAAAAAAAGAAAAATCTCTGTCCAAACTTTGTGTTCATTCTCGGCACCGTGAAGTTTCCACTTATCTTGCTCCTTGTATCCCTGGCCTCTGAACGTGCCTGTGTGGATAGGATCTTAAAAAAATTAATTAATATGGATCTGGTGTACAGCTGCCGTATGTCCAGCACCTTAAAGGATTTAAATAGCTCTTCAGATTCATATCGAAACGTCTTCTTATTTATCACCCGAACAACCCACTTCTGGGCCTTCACTACGGAATCCAATAAGGTACGTGCCGCCCCCCCCCCAAGCGGAGATTGCGTAGCTGATTATGTTCTGACAAAGTGCATAATACACCATTTTTAAAAGTGTTATATTCATAAAGCCGCGTAAAATTTTAAATACATAAATCAATCCTCTCACCTTGGCACTTATGTACTCAATATGAGAAACCCATTGGCCGAAGAAACTTTCATTTTGTTGCAAAATTTATGTGTACCGAAGAAAATTACGGATGTTAAGATTGATGTATTGTGGGAATACTTAGATTCCTATTGTAACGAGAGCATTTCTATTTTTCATGAAAGAGAAGTTTTTTTCGCGGCAAAACAATTTGATCATGAAAGTGTAAGAGATTTCGTTGTAAGGTTAAAAAAATTGGGCAATTCATGCCAATTTGGGAAAAGATTAGATGACACATTAAAAGATATTTTTGTTACTGGAATTTGGAATCGTAAACTTAAAGAAAAGTGATATTTAGAATCATTTTCTCATATGGAAGGGATTGCATATACCTTTGAATCTGTTAGTTTAAAAATGGAAAAATATATCGATAAACGAGAATCTTGTTATGTAGGTAAATCGCAGTTTATACCAAAACCGAAAGGTAGCAGAATAACCGCAAAATCTTCGGGTAGGTTTGAAAAAAATGTTACGTCTTCATATAAAGATCAGAAGTCAACTATACCTACAGGTAACGTGGGTTGTTATTGCTGCGGGAGTAATTACCATATAAGGAGGGTTTGTAAGCTTAAACATTCTATTTGTAAATTATGTAACGTGTCGGGACACCTCGAGAAGGTATGTAGGAATAAGGAACAAAAAAAGTTCAAGTCATTGATAAATACGTAGGTAGTTCGATAAATACGGCGTCAGGTAATAATTCTAGTAAACCGATTATGATCCAATTGCATATCGGTAGTAAACAATTGAATTGCATGGTTGATACAGGATCGAGTGTAAACGTATTACCTAAAAGGGTCTACGATGAAATTTTTTATAATATTCCGTTGCTATCTACTGATATGAAATTGCATAGCTATGATAATACAAACTTTGTTTTATGTGGTAAATTGTTTTTAAACGTGTTGTTTAAACATATCAGTCAACAGGTGGAATTCGAAGTAATTGAAAAAGGGTCAATGACCTTAGTTGGTAGACCGTTCATGGAACAGTTTGATATTCAACTATCAGGAATAAACACTTTAAGTGAAACGGTGGACTCGTATATTAATTTATTAAATGACAGTGAAGTATTACGATTGGATGTACGAACAATTAGTGAATATACATGTAATGATACGGTGTTACAACAAGTTTTAGACTTTTCGAGAACAAAATGGCCGGATAAAGTAAACAAAGAAGATGACATTTGGCATTTTTGGTTAAAAAGGTGGGAATTGTCGATCAGTGATAATTGTATTTTTTGGAAACATAGATTAATCATACCTACAGAATTACGTAAACAAGTATTAGATATGCTTCACAGAGCTCATTTGGGATCGGGAAAAACAAAAGGGTTAGCGCGTGGTTATGTATACTGGCCAAGAATAGATAAAGATATTGAGAATCTTGTGGCGGCGTGTGACATATGTTCCAGAATAGGTTCTGGTCCACCGAAGGATAACCTTCACAGTTGGCCTTTAAAAGAAAATGTGTGGTCACGTATTCATATTGATTGTTTTGGACCTGTAGCAGGTAAATGTTATTTAGTTATTTATGATGCGACTTCAAAATGGCTCGAATGTTTAGAAATGCCAAGAATAAACACGTGACGTGCAAGTCATTGTTTCGGATAACGGAACGGCGTTTATGTCAAACGAGTTCCAAAATTTTTGCCAGGAACGGGGATTAAAGCATTTGACATCGCCTGTATTTTCACCAGCCTCGAACGGTCAGGCTGAAAATACAGTTAAAACGTGTAAAAATTTTTTGAAGAAAATAACATTCGGTAACAAGTTTCCGTCAGATTACGCGGATAAATTGGATAAATTTTTGATAGATTATAGAAATTCGCCACATAGTTCGTCAGGCTTGGAACCTGCGGTATTAATGTTTGGTAGAAGATTACGTACAACGTTCGACATGTTCATACCCATAGAAAAAGCGTGCAGTTCGAGAAAAGTGAACAAAGAAACGGTTAAGTGTTTAGAAAAAAGTCAGGACAGGCAATCTTTTTATTTTGGGGGGAGAAAGAGGAAATATTTGGATATTGAACAAAAATGTTTTGTTAAAGATTTCAGAGCAGTAAATAAGATTACATGGGTCCCAGGAAAAATTATAAAGAAAGTGGGGAATTCCATTTATTTGGTCGAAATTGAAGGTACTCATCAAGTATGGAAGAGGCATGTTAATCAAATAAGAGCCATGTAACGTTGTACGGTTGATGTTGGAAAAAGGGTTCGACCGACTGAAGCTTCAAGATTGCTTCATGGGTCGGACCGCTCCTCCAGGTTCGCTAAGGGTTGCTGACGGGTGCTTTCTGTTTCAGATGCAGTATCCGTGTGACCCCGCAGACAGAGGACACCTGCTCCGGAGGAGGGACCTTCTCCACGGAAGATTGTAGGAACCAGTAAAGGGGGGTTCGAAAGATAAGTTTGGGGGAGGTGTGACGAATGTGCGGACGCTTGGATGAGTGAGAGGCAAGCGTGCGAGCGAGACGCGTAGATGGCGCCCGTGCTGTTGCGCCGCACCGGGCAGAACGAGATTCACCGGGGTCCGAATCAGTTGTACATATTGCATTATAAAGTAGTGTCTCCAATAAATGTTGTTACCTACGTAACGAGTATTATTAGAAGAACCCGATTATTCCCAAGTGCGTAGGCCGAGTTATATTGCCTACGCACGCAAGAACATCACAGGGGGGGAAATATTGCCTATGTTACCCGCCGTGTCCCGAAGCATAAGTATGCAAAATTTGAGTCGAATCGGACAAACGGTGTGTATTTGTATAGAGAACAGACACACAGACATTCAGTTTTATAGGTATAGATCTTTCATATGCAAACTTTTTTTAATCTTATAAACTATGCTAAGATCAGTTTTACACTATACATTATTTTGTGATATGTTATATATATACAGGGTGTAACAGAGCCGGTCCACAATACTTCGGAAGTTTTACAAAAGTTGAGTCAAAAATATTGAAAAAAAGCGGAATTTGATGTTACTTATCTCTATAACTATTAATGTTATGTCATTTTTCTTATTTTAAACATTTTTACACCAAATAAATGTAAGAATTGGACGTAATTATGCAGAAAGCAGCCAACCCAAAAAATATGGAACTGAGAAAATGGCTTCTAAAAATTTGAATCTACAAAAACCTAATATGTCGATATTTAATGCATTATTGCACATTTTTTTGCATAGGGCTTATTGTAAAGATATTTTTTATGGTTTTTACATGTAATTATAAGAATAAAACTTTTATTTACAAAGATATGACGCGTTTTACAGGTTGGTTTCTTTCTGCAAAATGTCAAAATGTACGAAAAACAGGACTCATTTTGTTCTATGTGGGTTGGCTGTATTCTATGAAATAGGAGTGACATTATTAAATGTCAGTTATTTTGTAGGTAATATGTTGCTTGGATTTATTCTACACATATTTTTATTTTATTTTTAATATTACATTTAAGTATAAGCATGTTTGTTTGTTTAATCAGTCATATTTGTTCCAAAATTTCTTTTGTATAAAAAAGTGTTGTCTGTCTTGCTGGTGGTTATTAAATTAATAAATAAATTAATAATAATTTTTTTTTTTCAATAATTTCATCTAGGTAAAAATCATCAAATCACTTAGGTAGTTACTGGCGGCAAAATTGAAAACTTATCTTCGTTGTGTCACGGCAGAAACCAAGTAAGCTTTATCTAGATTATACATTATTTTATAATAATTGTAACTAAGAAATGACTATTCAAAGCATATTTATATGCATATATATATGTATAATATTTCATGCAAATCTCATTTAAACTTCTAAACTTTGGATTTGAAAATCCTAGCACAATTTTGTTTTTCGGAACACAAAATTTTGACTGAAATAGGTACTGATAGATAAAGCGATACTCTTTCAGATGCATACATACCAACAAAAATAGTTTATTTTTAAAGGTAATTCCCAATATCAAAACAAAGAAACGCTCATGTAAATTACTTTAGCAAGTGCAAATAAAATAATCTGGATAATCCCCACAATACAAGAGCCGCTACAGTTAAGTCAATAATTTGTATTATTAACATTTAAATTTAACTACACAAATAATATTCTTAATTGCCTTGTTGGTCGAATAACCCTATTCTTAGAATCCAAACAATTGAATTAGTATAAGATTACATTTCATGAAAGGCTTAACCTTACATTTCCTGGAACAAAATAAATGCATTGACATTCCTTTTGCATGTCATTGCCATTACTTTATTTACTTCGGGAATTCCAAATATCCCCAATTGCTTAAACAAATTTTTATTTTATAATTTTATGAATAATGTAATGTGAATAATGTAAATGGAGTGATTATAGCAAACGGCAGACTGAATAGTACTGTACAATGTACATATATATCCGCATTATTGGCCATAAGCAAACCACAGAAAAAGTCCAAGTGGCTTGGATGTTTTCTATGAATTTGGTAAAACATGGAATTAACGGTACTCTCGGAGGCATAGAAAACGTTCAACCCACTTGGATGTTTTCTGCAAAATGATCTTTGGGTAATAACAAAAATCGCATAATGCGTCCATACCACATGGATGTTTTATGCATTAATTAATAACAGCGATAGCCGTGATGTGGGTTAGAAAAATCTTGAATATACAAAAAACTATGGCATAAAGAGCATGGACGATTTCAGCATATAAAGATATCGTAGGAAGCTGTCCAAACCCGTACATAACTCATTTTTAGCATTTTGTGGGTTGGCTGCTTTCTGCATAACTACGTCCAATTTACCTGTCACTTATTGTGGACTAGCTTTGGTACACCCTGTATGCAAGTGTAGGTGTAGATGTGTGCTAAATAAAAACAGGTTCCATTTTTAATTATTCATTTATTGAACTCAAATAAACACATCAATATGCAGAATTTAAAATAACTGAACACATTTTGTACAGTATATTACAATTACATATTTGTACAGAATAACTACATACGGAAATTAAAATTAATACACTTAATTTGTACCTTATATTAGAGAACATAAACAATTACATAGATAATAATACATAGAGAATTAAAAATAACTGCAGATCATTTCTACATAAATTAAAATAAATACATATAATTTGTATGTTATAAAACATAACATTAACAAATATCAAAACTATTTTAAAGAACTCTTGATGCGGGATTACGCGGACTCTATCTGTCGATGAATTCTTCTTCGTCGGACTCGTCCGTCACATGGCTTGGTTGCTGGGAGGCTGCGGCCGCTCGGACCATTAGCTCCCACTGCTGTCTCGCCCAGTAATCCGTGCGATCCTGTGAACAAGTGAGAACAACAATTATTAGTAATGAAACTCAAAGTAAAACAAAAAAATGCGGCATGCATTTCAAAGGGAGTATTTTAATGTTTCAGTTTACAGAAAATTATGCATTGATAAAATTTCTTATACAGGATGATTCACAGCTAGTAGCTACAACTTCAGGGGAGTCTTCTTCATTCAATTTGGAAAAGAAAATATTCTGTACACTTTGGGTGAAATGTCGGTAGTTACTGAAAGATAAACAAAATATGCATTTTTTTTCAAATATTCCTGACTTATTTTCTGTAAAACGTTGGAACATCACTACACTATCTCATATGGAATATTAACAATTCATTCGCTTTGACACAAGTTGATTAAAATAATTTAAACCTTGCGATTTTTTTTTTTTTTTTAATGGTAAAACCTTCAACATTTTATTTGACTTGTATTAAAAAGGAGGAATTTTAAATACTACAAATACATTACGGTAGTGATGTTCTAATATTCTAAAAAAAAATAATTTAAAAATATTGAAAAAATTCAAACTGGACATTTGACCGTAAAATGTCCGACAAAGGAACTCTGTACAAAGAATTTTGTCACCAGTAATGAGATAAGTAAACTCGTTAAATAGTTGAACTGACCTGATACTGGGGATACTCGTCTCCTTCGTCAGCACTTTCATCGGACGCACCACTCAGTGAGCTGAGACTGCAGTCTGAAACAATTGGAAAGTATATATTAATTTAGTACAACGCTATTTTCGTCTCATATGTTTGTATTTATTAAGAATCACTTGAGAGCGGCACAAACAAGTTTTGTGAGAAAATCACAAACGAATGAGCTAAGATGAAATGAATATCACAAAAGATCCTCACCCAAGTCACTAGTCGCGGAACTCTCGGTAGCCTCAGAATGTGAGCAGAGAGGCTCCTCCGCGAGCCCCGGAAGAGCTGCTGGGGGGGTGGTCCTCCTGGCGGGGGAGTCGTCCTCCTGGAGCATAATCCTCGCCAAGCTGCCCGCGTACAGCATTGCTGCTCCGCTCCCAGTTACAGTTTCTTGGTTTGGCTGGAAAATAAATAAATAAATGTTTATTAATATTATATTTACACTAGAATTCAACAACACAGGAAAATTAATAACAGCACAAAACAGAAAATAAGGATATTAATACACAGTAAACTCACAATGCTCATTTTGATAATTACACGGTAAACGTATCAGAGATCTTTACACAGTGATGTATAAATATCAATTGATTTTAATTTACTAAAATCCCACTATTTATACGATTTTAAAGAGCATAATATACCCCTTTCATCTAATCGCTTCTGAGAAATATCAACCCTTGTTGTTAAATACGGGTTCTCCTAACGACATATTTCATATTTCAAAATAATTTGAACTATGTTTACCAGACACCTGCATTTCACTAAAACGATAAGGATTCACGTTTATGAATTGTCACTAAACTTCAATAAGATGTTTATAACTACAAAATATATGATTTTTATGTATACCCTTGCTTTTGAAAGTTGTTCGGGTGGATAATATCGCCACTGGTCATATTATTGTAATATGAAATTTGTAGTTTAAAACTATGAATTCAGAGTTTTACTGTTTCTTACTTATGACATACCGCATTAAAAAGTTATTGACCTTTTTTTAAACTATCGTGTTACATACCTATAAAAATATATAGTTGAAGGTGTTTAATGCAATACATATTTCTGAAATGGGTGTGAAAACTTATTTCTGCGACCGTACTTTGGCGGTGGCTGTACCGAAGTTACGGAATAAACTACCTTATAAACTGAGACAAACAGACTGCTTTCCACAGTTCTTAAAACAACTAAAGACGCACTTATTTAGACAATCACATAAAAACCTACACTTTATAACGCTACCTACTGTTTTCTACTCCTAGTATGCACCCCGCTCAAATACCTAATTCTTCCTGGCACTCCCAACTATTATAGTTGTAACTGTTAAATCCATTTTTTGCATGTTATCTAGTGAATAAGTAATAAGAAATAAGTTTCTTCAAATATAAGAAAATAATTCTGTGATGAAATTATTAATATAATTAATAAAAATAATTAATAAAAATGAACTTTGTTTTCACCACTTGTGTATTGAAAAATATCAACATGCTTGAGAGCCCATGGCCCCTTCGTGTACAATTTTTTAATACAATTGCTTTCTGACGAAGACACCATGAGCTCTGAAATATGTTGATATTTTTCTAATAATTTTATATATCTAATAGTTTCATGATTAACTTTATTTTATTTATTGATTATGGATTGATTAGGTATATAATATACTATTATAACTAGTCTTAGAACACTTTATAAGTAAAATTGTCATTTTTATAAAAAATATTTAAGAAATTTTAAATTTTGTCTTGATTATTTTAGAAATATTAAATTGCATTAAAATAAAATAAAAATATTTAAAATAAAATTATATCTATTTGAAGCTACATAGACTACGTTATATTTTTGCAAACTTTTATGAATATACCTTTAGAAATAAAAGACTTATTGACTTTTGATCCGAAATAGACCACGATTTTCCATAGTGCGACGTTTCGGATCCCATTGCAAGGTCTATCACCAGCCTTTATAATGGACCCTGCAATGACATCTGATACGTCGTCCAGAGAGGTCAGATATACACGGCAGAATAATTAATTTTTATTGAAAAAAAAAAGATTTCTTTCCGGTGATCTAGAATTACCCTTTATAAAACTTTAAAGTGTATTTTACAACCTAGTCAGCAATCACAGATAAGGTATAATAATGTAACTAACCTGATGTGTATCTCCGCTGGTGGAGGCAGCGCGCTCCTCCTCAACCCTGGCCGCGAGAGCCGCTATGAGTCTGGACAGTCGGCTCCTGCTCGAAACTTCCTCTGCATATTGTGGCTGGAACACAAAAATATGTAAAAAAAACTGTCAAAATTTGAGAAATCGACAACACAACACAGCACAACTGAACAAATCACGCAGCAACATATCACAAATTTAATGAAAAGCAAACTCACAAGGCACATTTTCAAGATGTTATCAACGGACGGAAGATGTTTATGGTGTGAAATATAAAAGTCAAATGATTTTACTTTGCTAAATGCCCACTATTTATACGATTTTCAAGTGCATAATACACCCCAGGACTATAATCACCTCAGACAAATAAATAACCCTTATTGATTACGGGATTCTCCTAATGACAATTTGGAGAACCTAATGCAATTCTTATTTCTAGGGAATTTTCTACTGTGTTTGCCATACACCTGCATAAAACTGAAACGATTATGATTAATTTTGTTGAAGAATGTATCTAGTACAGTTATAAGGTGTAATATTTTGTAACTATGAGATATTTTATATGTATGGTTTTTTATTTGAATGTAAGTGATAAATTTGTGGTTGATATAGCTACTGGCTGTGTGATAGTAATTTTTTTATTATTATTAGAGACACTAACAGAATAATGGGTAAATGATATAAAGAACAATACTTTTATTTAAGACTCTGCCCATTATCCCAATTACAAGTGTTTTCGACCCGCTCTGGCATAAACATGCATATTTATATTTAAGAGTAATAATGTAATGTGAATATGTAAAATTATGTAACTAAATAATTGATTAATGTGTTCTATGGGTTTACGTTATTGTCAGAAAAATGGATGTTGTGTAGAAGTGACATTTTGAATGATGATAGGGTGTCTGTAAGAATATCATCATCAACATTAAGGTCAGAATAATATGTACACATTTCAAGTTCAAAACTGGAGCTGGCAGGAGAGGAACGAAAGTAGACTGAATGCAGTGGAGACGAGATCCCTCAGACAAATCCGTTTAAGATAGAGTACAAAATGAAGATATTAGGTGAATGTAAAGCTGATCTTAGCATAATTAATAGAATTTAAAAAGGGTCACTCAGGTGGTTCGGGCATGTTGAGCGAATGAATGTGGAAAGAATGGTAAAAAAGATATATATCGCAAGTGTTGACGGTGCCAGAAAGAGGGGGCGACCGCAGATTAACCATATACTGGAAGATGGTGTGTTAGAAGCCCCAAAAACCGTCGAGCTTGCATGCGAAGATGTATGAATGTGGATGAGGCGAGAGTTGTATGACAGGACAAAATAATGTGGCGCTCTATATCCTCTCTGCTTACTCCCACGGGGAAACGGCGTAATGGTAAGAAAGAGTTTTACTCTTCTTTCTTACTGTTTCTCACATTAAAATGTTCCTCCATATTTTTCTAACAGTATTGATTTGTCATTTTTTAACGATATTTAAGGGAGAGTTTTTTCATCATGATTTATAGAGATTAAGCATTAATTTGATTCTTTCAAATGATTTTTATTACTCTCCTGATTTCTTGTCACATTTGTTCGCAGATATTTATATTATTTTTTCCATTCAAAAGATTAGTTTTTTATTTTTATCCTTCTAACCATCGCGGTCCCAACATTGTCGATTTAACTTTTTCAATCTCAGCGTCTGTTTTGGTTTCCATTCGGATGTTACCCTGTAGAGATTCACAAAATTTAAAAGTGTAAAAATTTATTGATATTGCCCTGAGAAATACATTAATGTAAATAAAATAAAATCACAGATTCCTCCCACAAAATTGATGTAACTCGCAGAGAGTCACATAACTGGCAAAGTGTTTTCAAATAGTTTTCAAGTTGTTCAAATAAATTTTTAATTTATTTTTATTTATTTAATAGATAATAATACATATTATGCTTTCTTTTATAACAATGATAACTAGCAAGTACTAACAATCATATTATTATCATATGTTATACACCATCAAAAAGAATAAAGATTCTTTTGTGTTGTGAGGGAATTTAAATAAGGACGTATTGCTATTTGGATTATCTTCCCGGCGTGATGATTTTTTTTAACATATTCAATTTTTTATGCCTCTTTGTTGTACAAGAAAAAAATCGCACAGCTTTCAAACAGCACCGCTCTGGTTATGTCACTGCGCCAGCCTTTGAGCCCCCACCCATACCGGGACAAGGGGATGTAGGCGATGTGATGATGATGAACTTACAAATAAAGATAAAAGAATCGCCCTACATGAATCGACGTCACATTTTGACCACTGAAAAACAGCGTATGTCCGTGTTGGGTTCTTCAGGTATATAATCTATGATAAAAATGCAAAAATTCCAAATACTCCACTATTGAACGTCATTAAAAATACACGTTAATATTTATCTGAAATTAAAGAAACAATTAAATAAAACATTCAGCACTATATATACCTATGCCAGTTCGATAAGTGCATATAAAATTTCATAAATTTGTTTTCTATTCCTTACCTATATTTAAAGTAGGTATCTCAATAATCTGTTTACGTGTTAAATATGTAAATGATTGAGAGTACGAATAGGAGAATAAAATATAATACGAATAAAATATATTTTTTATTTTTTTTTTGCATTACAGATCGCTCCATTAACAATGCATTGCATTATACATTGCTTATATATTTTATGCCAGACAACGCTCTCATTTATTTAGGTATCATCAGACGGGTTCTTCGAAATTTTCACAAATTCGTAAGTGGTGGAAAAATTCCCAATGTCGGCGACCACTGCCTTCAATCTTATACTCATTACTGATAATTTAATCATCACAACTACAACCCTCACTAATGAAGTACATTATACCAAAAGAATGCAAAAATTCCAGCTACCCTTCTAATTGTAGTCATTAAATACACATTTAAATATTATAACCAGGAGTTTTAAGTAAAGTTATAAACAAATAAAGCTCTTCAAGAATTATTTAAAACACAAACGAGAAACTGTCGGATGGTAAGTAAGATAATTAAATACTGGAATTTAAGCAATTGGTGACACACATCGTAAAAATAGGCAAACTTTGAATAAATATTTTTCTATGACAAGAAACATCTAAATACTAAAAAATATAAATATAAAATATAAATAAAAAATATAAAAAATATAAATATTGTCTGTGATTTTTGAAATATAATATTGCTTATAAAGGAATTTTTTTATTTATTTTTTATTTATTTCTTTTCACTATACGAAATAATTACTGCTAATTAATTTATTAAAATATTATTATGTTTACGATCAGAAGATTTTTTGTATACCGGGTCGTTTTTTTATGTAAAACATTCTTAAGTGATTTTTTTAATTAAAATTTATTTGACTCTTAATAATTCATTATGTAACATATGGATGCAAAATATAGTATCGAGCATTTTATAAAACTTATTTTATCTAAAATTCATTTCGGCTGCATTAAATAATGTTCAGGTTTTTTAAACTATAAACCGAATTCAATCGAGTAGTATTAATACTACTTATCAAATATTATTATTTATTAATCAAGGTGTCAAGAACAACAAAAAACTCCAAAAAAACTGTTACGAAATTGAAAAACAATTTCTCAAGCGGATAAAATAAATAATTTACTCTCGTGAATAAAGTCATCAGATGAGCCTTTCATTGAATAGGTCAATATATGTACCGAAAGCAAAATATAATTGAATTATTTGATTAATTATAATCAAATGATGGAGATGAGAATATACACAGATTAACTTTAAACTGCCTTTATTCGAATAGTTCATGGAATTGGATCCCATAAACAATTCATTTACTTTAGACCCATATTGATCATTTTAATACTGGATAAAATAATCGTGTAATATTTGTGTAATATTTACTTGCATTTTTGGAAAAAATATTGTGTAGCAATAGGTGGTCATACTATTCTTTATATATTTATATACGCAATTTTTTTTTTCTAAATGTAATACAAAACCTGGTGTGTTTATAAAAATTAAATTATCAATTTTTCCCAATTATAATAATTTCGTTGTCTGTCCGTCCGTCCATCGTAACTTCGTGTAATGTCCGTAACTTCTTTATGGTATTTTTTTATATGAATTAGGAATTGACATGTAAAAGTGCCGTAATTTTTGAAGGGTTACAGCTAGTTATACTATTAAACCCATACCTAAAATAAATTATTATGTCATGTTGGACAACTACATCTACTTTATGTTTGAAAAATATGTTCAAATTAATAATATACATTCATAAAATAGAGATATGGCAATCTCCCTCAATAAATAGTATGACCGTTTTACCGGTTTTCTATCAGCAGAAATTTTTGAACTACTTATTAGCTCTCTCAAAGCTTCCGTATTATGAGAGTGCATTTCGTAAATATTTGTGATACTATGAATTTTAACCCTTCCTTTGCAAGTTTTCGGTAATTTTTTGAAAATTTTTAGAGAATGAAGCGCCATACTCTTCTGTCCTGACACTAAAATCTCGCTTCATCCGTATTTAGCCATCGTCGCATGTATGCTCGTTGATTTTTGAGGCTCCTCGCAGGACCAGCTCCCAATATCTGGCTAACCCGGTCACGCCCAGTCAGTCAGTCACCCCATCTTCTGCAACTGCTCTCTATTTCTAGCGCCGTCAACACTTGCGTCATATATGATTAAGTTGAAAATATATTTGTGGAGGTAAACAAACGTTTGATTCGAACGGTATAGATTTGCATCGAAAATATATCAGGGGGAGGGTAAAAGGTAAAAGGGGAGGAAGGAAATGTCACTTTTGTTAACCGCCGGGTCCTAACGAATAAGTTTCCAAATTTTGAGTCCCATCGGTCAAAAGGTACCTACAGATTTGCATCGAAAATATATCAGCGGTGAGGAAGGGTTAAAAGAATAGGGGGGAAATGTCGCCTATGTTACCCGCAGAGTCCTAAAGAATATGTTTCCAAATTTTGAGCCCGATCGGTCAAACAGTAGGTACAGATCTGCACCGAAAATATGTCAGGGGGTGAAGGGGTATGAGAATAGGAGGGGAAATGTTGCCTATGTTACCCGCCGTGTCCCGAAGCGTAAGTATGCAAAATTTGAGTCGAATCGGACAAACGGTGTGTATTTGTATAGAGAACAGACACACAGACATTCAGTTTTATAGGTATAGATCTTTCATATGCAAACTTTTTTTAATCCTATAAACTATGCTAAGATCAGTTTTACACTATACATTATTTTGTGATTTGTTATATATATACAGGGTGTAATAGAGCCGGTCCACAATACTTAATGTTACGTCATTTTTCTTATTTTAAACATTTTTACACCAAATAAATGTAAGAATTTACCTGTCACTTATTGTGGATTAGCTTTGGTACACCCTGTATGCAAGTGTAAGTGTAGATGTGTGCTAAATAAAAACAAGTTCCATTTTTATTTATTCATTTATTGAACTCAAATAAACACATCAATATGCAGAATTTAAAATAACTGAACACATTTTGTACAGTATATTACAATTACATATTAGTACAGAATAACTACATACGGAAATTAAAATTAATACACTTAATTTGTACCTTATATTAGAGAACATAAACAGTTACATATATAATAATACATAGAGAATTAAAAATAACTGCAGATCATTTCTACATAAATTAAAATAAATACATATAATTTGTATGTTATAAAACATAACATTAACAAATATCTAAACTATTTTAAACAACTCTTGATGCGGGATTACGCGGACTCTATCTGTCGATGAATTCTTCTTCGTCGGACTCGTCCGTTACATGGCTTGGTTGCTGGGAGGCTGCGGCCGCTGGGACCAGGAGCTCCCACTGCTGTCTCGCCCAGTAATCCGTGCCATCCTGTGAACAAGTGAGAACAACAATTATTAGTAATGAAACTCAAAGTAAAACAAAAAAATGCGGCATGCATTTCAAAGGGAGTATTTTAATGTTTCAGTTTACAGAAAATTATGCATTGATAAAATTTCTTATACAGGATGTTTCACAGCTAGTAGCTACAACTTCAGGGGAGTCTTCTTCATTCAATTTGGAAAAGAAAATATTCTGTACACTTTGGGTGAAATGTCGGTAGTTACTGAAAGATAAACAAAATATGCATTTTTTTTTCAAATATTCCTGACTTATTTTCTGTTAAACTTTGGAACATCACTACACTATCTCATATGGAATATTAACAATTCATTTGCTTTGACACAAGTCGATTAAAATAATTTAAACCTTGCGAAAATTTTGAATAATTTATTTTTTAATGGTAAAACCTTTATCATTTTATTTGACTTGTATTAAAGTGAAGGAATTTGAAATATTACAAATACATTACGGTAGTGATGTTCTAATATTCTACAAAAAAATTAATTAAAAATATTGAAAAAATTTTAACTTTGATATCGCTCAGTAACTGGACATCTCACCGTAAAATGTCCGTCAAAGACACCCTGTACTAAAAATTTTGTCACCAGTAAAGAGACAAGTAAACTCGTTAAATAGTTGAACTGACCTGATACTGGGGATACTCGTCTCCTTCGTCAGCACTTTCATCGGACGCACCACTCAAAGAGCTGAGACTGCAGTCTGAAATAATTGGAAAATATATATATTAATTTAGTACAACGCTATTTTCGTCTCATGTGTTTGTATTTATTAAGAATCACTTGAGAGCAAAACAAACAAGTTTTGGGAGAAAATCACAAATGAACAAGCTGAAATGAAATGAATATCACAAAAGATCCTCACCCAAGTCACAGAATATCAATTGAAAAAACCGCACAAAAAAAGCATTAATTTTGAAAGCAAGGGTAGCGATCAAATTATAAATTGTGGCATACAAGTAAAGGCTGAAGTATCCAAAAAAAATTAATGCAGTCATGAAAGATTGCAATTTATAAAGCACTTAATTCGAGAATTTATAGGAAAAATAGTTTATAAATTTATAGGAAACATGATTTTGGAAGGGATAGATACCATAAAATCTAGAATTCAATACATTTTAAAATTAATAATCCTCGCTGACTACATTCAAAAAATTTTTTTATTTTTTCTGTATTGCTGCCTTTGCTTTTATACCCCACAATTTATTATTGCAGAAACAAATATCATATATAAGCTCGCTTCTAAATAAATCCAAAAAGTTTCTTCCAACATGTCAATATCCACTACAAGTGTAATTCTTATTCTTGATACCAAGAAGCAAGCAATCTTCTCGCCATTGCGTTATTTTACAATTGTCTATAATAGGAGTATTACCATATGTACACTTTTATTATGTATATATTATAATAGGGCTTGTCCAATTAGTACTGTAGTGAAATACGTCATTAACTGACCCAGGCTTAAGAAAATCACATAGATATGTGATCTCACCGGGAATCGAACCTGGAACCGCGATATGACAAGTCAGCGTCATACCCACGAAGGACGCCAAGCCGTTTGTTAAAAATCATAAGAAATTACAATTTACATAAGAAAGAGGATCAAAGTAGGTACTGCATAACTTAAATTAAAGAAACAATTAAATACAACAAACAAGCATACATACATTCAGCTTTATATACCTATGCCAGTTCGATCTTTGAATATAAAATTGGATATATTTCTTTTTTATTCCTTCCCTATATTTAAAGTATCTCCATAATCTGTTTACGAGTTAAATATGTATATGACTGAGAGTATGAAAAATAAATATTATTTATAACATTATTATACTTGACATCGTTAAATATTGCTTACATGTTTTATTTTAAACAAAGCTCTCATTTATATAGTTCACATATTTTATGTTTTCATTACCTTCACTAGCAAAATTTTACACCAGGAAGTAGGTATCATCAGATGGATTCTCGGAAATGTTGACAAATTCGTAAATGGTGGACAAGTCCCCACAGTCCGCGACCACTGCCTTCAATCTTATACTAATGATAATTTAATCACCCTAACTGCAATCCTCTTACCTCCTTCCAATTTAAAGCGAAAATTCCAGCTACCCTTCTAAATGTCATTAAATACACATATAAATATTATGACCAGAAGTTTTAAGTATAAACAAATAAAACCCTTCAAGAATTATTTAAAACACAAACAAGAAACTAAGAGATAAGTAAATAAGATAATTAAATAGTGGAATTTTATCAATTGGTGACACATGTCGCAAAAATAGACACTCTTTGAATACATATTTTTTTCTTTGAAGAGAAACATCTAAATACTATTTATTGTATGTGATTTTAAAAAATATAATATTGCTAAGCAAGAAATTTTTATTTTTTATTTTTATTTATTAATTTTCATTATACGAAATAATACAATTCATTACTTCTATTTAATTAATTTTATTTATTAAAATATTATTAAGTTATATTATTATATTATTAAGTTTAAATATTATCATGCCTCTATACAAAGGAAAAGGGTCGCGAATGGACTGCGCGAATTATCGGGCCATTAGCCTATTGAGCTCTGTTGGCAAACTGTATGCGAGAATTTTGATAGAAAGAGTGAGGATGGCAACGAAAGAAAAAGTGTGGGATGTACAAGGAGCCTTCATGAGTGGAAGAGGATGCATGGACCAGATTTTCTCACTGCGCCAGATGACGGAAAAGTTTTTGGCAAAGAACCAAAAACTTTTTTGTGTCTTTGTGGATCTCCAAAAAGCGTATGACAGAGTGATAAGACGAAAGTTATGGAAGGTTTTGTCTGAATATGGGGTGAAGAGTAAACTCATACAGGCAATTGCATCCCTATACGAAGGAAGTAGTGCTTGCGTGAGAATTAATGGGACATTCACATCATGGTTTGATATTACAAAAGGTGTCAAACAGGGATGCGTAATGTCGCCATGGCTTTTCAACCTGTATATGGATAATTGTATGAAAGAACTGAAGGAACTAGAAGTTGGAGCGAAAACGGACGGACTCACCATATCCTGTCTGCTATACGCAGACGATGCAGTATTAGTGGCTAACAGTGAAGCTGATCTGCAGTGCTTGGTATCCAGGATGTCCGATGTATGCATGCAGAGTGAACTTCTGATGAATGTCAGCAAATCGAAAGTGATGGTATTCGAGAGAGACGAAAGAGTGACTAAGTGTGATGTAATTATAAACAACGAATGCTTAGAACAAGTGAACGAGTTTGTGTATTTGGGAAGTATGTTTAGTAGAGACGGCAAGGCTGAGAATGATATCGAAAGGAGAGTAACTGCGGGAAACAAAGTTAATGGTGCACTAAATGCAATTATGGCCAATAAGAATCTGTCAAAAGAAGCAAGACTAGCGGTACATAATGGCGTTCTAGTGCCAACCCTTATGTATGGAAGTGAAGCCTGGAATTGGCAAAAGAGGAATGAAAGTAGACTGAATGCGGTTGAAATGCGGTCACTAAGACGCTTGTGTGGAAAATCTTTGGTCGATAGAGTGAGGAATGAACAAATTAGAAGTGAATGCAATGCTGGCTGTAGTGTGGTAGATAGAATAAAGAAAGGAGTGCTGAGATGGTTTGGTCATGTGGAACGTATGAACGAGGAAAGGATGGTTAAGAAAATATATGAGGCGAAATGTTGAAGGCAAACAGGAATAGAGGGCGTCCGCGAAAGACCTGGCACGATCAGGTACTACAAGTATTTGAGGATGGCCCTGTTAAAAGCCGCAACAACCGTAGAACGTGTATGAGAAGATGTATGAATGTGGCCGAAGCAAAAGTGGTGTGCCAGGATGGAAGAGTGTGGCGTTCAATCCTCTCTGCCTACCCCTGCAGGGAAACGGTGTGATGGTTAGTTAGTTAGTTAGTTTTTTATTAAGTTTACGATTAGAAGATTTTTTAAATACCAGGTCGGTTTTGTTTTTATGTTAAATATTTTTGATGATTTTTTTAATTTTTAATTAAATATTGCAAAATATTTATGTGCACTTTTAGAAAAAATATTGTATAACATACTGACATACTATTTTTTATAGACTTATAGGCAGGCGCAAGATTTTTTTTCCTCAATTTAATACAATACCTGGTGTGTTTCAAATTAAGTAAATTATCAAATTTTTATACTGTAAATCCTATACTATAATGTATTGTTGGACATATTTTCTTAATACTTAAACAGAGACAAAAAAGAGATCCCAAATAGCTAAAAAACTAACCTTTAAAAACCAAGTTTTTACATTACTCTCTTTCGCTTTGCATCAGGTTTCGTGTTATACGCGCGTCGGGCTAATTACTCTTATAGAATGATTCCAATTTGAAAAAAAAATTAAAATTTCTAAAAATCCAAAATTATACTACAATTATTTTTTTTTTAAACTTTGTTAGTTTTGTTAGTTTTAAACTTTGTTAGTTAGTTTACTTTTGAAAATTTGTTAGATCATTTTAATCGTCGCCACGAGTCGGCCTGCAAAGCTTCAGCTCGATTTGATCACGGGAAAAGGGTTAAAAATCGATCCAGAGCTTTTCGTCAGATAAGCAAGCAAGCAGACGCTACGAGGTAAAATAAAGGGAGTATAAAACTAACCCATAAAAACCAAGTTTTTATTTTACTCCCTTTCTTTGTATTTTAAGTTTACCATCATGTTATAATCGATTGACTGAAAATGAAACATTGCTAGAGAAATATCTATGTCAAAAATCTCTAAAAATATCTCTTTATTTTTGATTTCTTGTGCTGATCTGTGAACCAATTGTCATAAATTTTCGAAATTCGTAGTGAAAATTCGTAGTTATGTACCCATTATACCGACGGAGTAATTCAAATTTTAAATATTATGTGGCGTCGTCGTTAGGCCGCTGATGGTAATAATGAAACATTTGTATTGTTTCTAATTTAAAAAAAAAAAAAAAATTCTAAATACCAAAATTAAACTATAATTATTATTATTTTTTAAAGAAAATTTGACAGATCTTTTTGATCGTCGCCACGAGTCTGCTTGCAAAGTTTCAGCTCGATTGAATCACGGGAAAAGGGTTAAAAATCGATCCAAAGTTTTTTCATCAAAAAAACAAACAAGTATAAAAAGTAACCCATAAAAACCAAGTTTTTATTATACCCCCTTTCTTTGTAAAATATAACAACAATTAAAGACAAATTAAAATATATAACATAACACTAAACTTACAGTAATTTAATATATTTCTAAAATGTCAGATGTTTTGAGCTTTGATAAGACACTTCATGCTTTGAAGATTAAATTCTAAAAACATTTGTCAGTCAATTTAGATTTTCAAAATTCGAAGTGAAGTACCTATTATGTATACCGATGGAGTTATTCAAATTTAGAAAATATTTCGTGACGTTATCGGGCCGCCGCCGCCGTGCTAGTAATCAAACTTTTGTGTAATGATTCCAATTTGTAAAAAGCATTAAAATTTCTAAAAATCCCAAATTATACTATAATTATTAATTTTTTTTAACAAAAATTTGATATCATCAAAATGGCACTGGGCAGGACATGTTGCAAGGCAAGATGTTACAAGATAGACTCCCAGAGTTCTGAAATGGAGACCTTGGGAAAATAAAAGGTGGGCCGACGATATACCCCGCAGGGGGGGGGGGGGAAGAAATGGCTGCAACTAGCAAATAACAAGGAAGGATGGAGGGTATGGAAGAGGCCTATATCCAGCAGTGGAGAGATGAAGGCTGAGGAAGAAGATGAAGACGTGCTGTTGAACAACGACATCTATATTTTGTATGATAAATATGTTCAAATATATATGTACATACAAGAAAGACGTGGCAATCCCCCTTAGTACGACCGCTTTACCCTTTTTTTTTCGGCACAAATTTATTAGCTCTCTTATTAGAGTTCTTTCGTAAATATTTGCATTGTATGAATTTTAACCCTTCCTTTGAAATCTTCAGGTTTGTGTTTTCTAGGGTATTGTGCCGTGTTATTACATCAGGGCTAATGATGGACCCTACTATGGGATCCGAAACTTCGGTTGGAAAGGTCCTAATAACACAGCATAATACCCCAGAAAACACAAACCTGAAGATTCTGAGTGGCCGTGAAAACCTAAGAATGTTCTTCTTTTTTTGAAAGTTTCTAGATATTTTGTTTTTAATTTTTAAAGAATGAACCCCACACTCTTCTGTCCTGACACTAAAATCTCGCTTCATCCATATTTAGCCATCGTCACATGTTTGCTCGTTAATTGTTGAGGCTCCTCACAGGACCAGCTCCCAATATCTGGCTAACCCGGTCACGCCCAGTCAGTCAGTCACTCCATCTTCTGCAACTGCTCTCTTTTTCTAGCATCGTCAACACTCGCTTCATATATATTATCTTTCATTACCATTCTCTATTCTTTCATTTGCTGGACATAACCATACCACATATGCAACCCTTTTTTAATCCTATAAACTATGCAAATATCAGTTTTACATTACAAATTGTTTTGTGATATGTTATATTAGGTCCTTACATATGAAATTGACGTTTAGTATGGGAGGAACATAAAGCCGATTTTTTTTTATTATAATATATTTATTTAATCAAAGTATGTACCATTGCTATCTATGCACTTTTGCCATCTCGTAGGTAGTTCATCGATTCCTTTACTAAAAAAACCATTCGGACGGGAATCAATAAAATCTTTGAAGGCGGTTTGGACTGCCCCATCGGAGTTGAATTTTTTCCTTTGCAAGAAGTTATCCAAATTTCGAAAAAAATGGTAATCTGTTGGGGCAAGGTCCGGAGAGTACGGTGGATGTCTTAGACATTCCAATTGAAGCTCCTCTAATTTGGTAGCCGTCTGTTGTGCAGTGTGTGGTCTAGCGTTATCATGAAGCAGCAGTGGCCTAGAGCGATTAACCAGCCTCGGTTGTTTAGCAGCTAGCTTTTCCATCATTGTTTGCAGTTGCTGACAATAGACATCTGCCGTAATCATCTGGCCAGATTTAAGAAAGCTGTAGTGAACGACACCAGCACTAGTCCACCAAACGCTCACAAGTAAATTTTTTTGAGTCAATTTTCGCTTGGGGCATGGTTTGGCTGGTTCGGCAGGGTTAGCCAGCGATGAGCGCCTTCCGACTTCTCCCCCTCGTACAGGATCCACTTTTCATCACAGGTAATGATTCGATTTAAAATCCCTTCATTATTGTGCCGGTTGAGTAATGCAACGCAGCAGTCAACGCGCGTTTGTTGATTTGCTTCAATCAATTCGTGAGGTACCCACCTTTCAAGCTTTTTCACCTTACCAATTTGCTTCAAGTGGATTAAAACAGTTTTATCACTAACACCGCAGCCTGCAGCTAACTCGGATGTGGTTTGCGATGGATCCGCTTCCACAATAGCCTTCAATTCTTCATTATCAACTTTGGTCTCGGCCGTCCACGGGGCTTGTTCTGCAGGTCGAAATTTCCAGAACGAAAACGTTGGAACCAAAAACGCACTGTGTTTTCTTTTGTGGCACCGTCGCCATACACATCATTAATCCTTCGAGCCGTTTCTGCAGCAATGGTGCCACGGTGGAACTCGTACTCGTAAATAACGCGATATTTCAAGTTTTTCATTTTGTAAACTGAGTTTTCGTTTTGTAAACTGAGTGACGCAAAGAATAAAACAATTGAGGAAAAAACAAATGAAATATAATTTTCAAAACACAAATACATGAGTAAATAACTGTATAAATTTGGATTTGGAATTCCTAACCAAAGAGAAGATATTTGAGATCAAATTTGCCAGTACGGCAAAACGCCAATTTCATATGTCAGGACCTAATA